>OZ014513.1:15900675-16123175 GCA_963966075.1 Aphodius sticticus
TAAAGAAACTTTTCGGAACTATGACAGGGCACTTAACAATTCGATATATATTCACGACTAGGTATCAATAAAAGTTTCCGAACTTAATCACGTAATAAAGTTTTATCGTTCTTTTCATCGTTGTGTTTAGGATAATTATGAGCTGTTTGTCATCTGTCATGACAGATAATTATCAGAATAAATTTTAACTATATGCAAACGTTTTTATTTCCTTTTTTGCGTTCTGATCTTTTTATTTTATTGTTTTACATTAAAATTATTTTTGCTAACTTTACGTTGTCCTAAAAGTCGGTAACCATAGTTACAACTTTGATTCAACATAGAGATGGTTGACAAATGAAGAAGTGTTATATTGGCCCAAGAGTAAAGTATCAGTTTTTTCGAAATGAATTTAAAAACGTTATAGGTAAAAGTTGAACATTAAAAGAAAGTAAATATGTTTAATTTTATGCCCAGATATTGTTTATGATTAACAAAATAATTTAACAAAACATTCATCTACATGTTGCCCTTCAGCTGCCCATTTATTTTAATTCTTCTTCTAAACTCACGCTATATGAAAATAATTGTTTCGTCATTCATTTCGTCTATTGCTAATTTTCCCTAATTTTTCATTTTGAAATGTCTACTTTATCATAAAAATTATTGGCATACACTTTCAGGTAAATGACTGCATTTACCTGAAAGTGTATGCCAAATCGTCCAATCCTTTTATTGTAGAAGTGTCTGTTCAATCAATCCCTGACTTGATATGAGCTACACTGATAAAAATGAGTGCGAATTTACAAATGAAATTTACATTTTTTTCAGTAAACCTACCCTATTTGTCGGCAATTTTACCATAATATTTTAAGCAAAAATACTAAATATCATTGAAAATGCAGTTACATTCATTAATTGTACAAACTGTAGGTAAATTTGCTAACAAATTTGTAAATTTCATAATAACAATTACTTCAACGGAATAAAATTATAAATCTATACATTAAAACTACTGTCTGATATGCAAATTTGCCCTCTGCTCGTGCAATTTTCCTTTCTAGATGGTAAAGTGCTACCGAGATAATTTTTATCGCGCTTGCGCAATAATGGGATATACAGTTCGAGTTCCGTTCGCCATCCGTTTGGTTGTGTTTACAGGAGCTAAGTTAGAGTTTTATTGAGTGCGATTGTTATATACAACTAATCTAACACTGTTAGTGCCTCTGTGACTTATCCTTTACCGGTGTCGTGTGGACTATTTGCCCCATATGGTTCTATAGTATTAAAAGATATAATATTGGTACATTCATCTCTTTGTATATTATGGAGGACTTTGCAAATATATACTACAAACTGCAGGTAAAAGTTTGCAGTCTTGATATGTATAATTTCACTTTCACTAATTGGATGTTCTTTTTAGGATACAAGTGTTGATGATACTGACATTCTACAAATTCAAGGACTTGTGTGGTGTCCATAGGTAATATTTCGCTTATTGTTCTTTCTTGTACATGCGGTCTTACAATCAAATTTATTACTAACATGTATAACACATATCATTTCAATCACTAATATAAAAAAATACTTTTCTATAAACACTCATTAATAACTTTACACACACTCGGTACCTCAAAGGAAAGCAGCTGCTGACATTGTTATACCCTGTACATGATATATTACTCATGTACTTCTTATTTTGATGTCAGGTGGCACATTTTGGACTATATTATATGCTGTGGTTGGATTATCCCCAGGTTATCTTACTCTGGAGACGGTTTAGCTTTTTAAAAATTATTCCAAGTCAGGGTTCAAAAACGAATAAGGTGACGTAAGTTTACCATAGGCATTTCAACTTAATATTGTTGAAATAATATTTAATTTATATTTAAAAGATATGTTTCTCTCTGTTAAGCAGATCGATTTTTATTATACGATATCCATGTCCATGGGCTCCTATTTTATTTCATTTACTTATGATTACATTTTTGTCAAGAACTTCTATTTATTTAATGTTAAAAATATGTAGATATATATACATTATAAATATGTTTCACATGTTATTTATTGTTAAAATTATAATAAAACTTCATGCTATTATTTTTTGTTTTTATTTATGATCTCCACATTAATAGGATTTTACTAGTGATTTTACAGTTGACAATACAGGCTTGTCCGAGCAGTCGCAAAACCAGTTTACAAACAGTTCTTTTGTGAGAAACCAGATAATGTTTCATTGGTATTTATAATGGAGTTTATCATAGCAATATATGTGGTCCATCACAAAAGTACTGATTGTTAACTGGTTTTCAGTTGCTTGGAGAAATCTAATATTAAAGTTGCAGAAAATTTACTGTACAACAATTAATTGCAATTCCGTGTTTACGGTAAATTTACTGAACGTCAGTAATTTTACTTACAACAGTATATATAAAACCGTACACATCGGAAACCTCATTTCATATGAGAAGTAAATTTAAGCTCAAAGTAAAATTACAAACCACATGGTTTGTAATTCCCTTCGATACACGGAGGTTAAAAATGACCGCCGTGCCACACGGTAAAATTACCTTTTTAGTTTTATCAGTGTATGAGCAGTAGAGTCCTCAAAGAGCAGCAGCTCACTTGCTGTGAAAAACTCCCTGTGGTTGATTATGAACCCATAGATTGTTCGATTTCTGATATAGACAGAAATTTGTTGAGCAAAGACCAACAGTATTTGTTGGACATTTCGAAGCAATCGCCTTGGGACATTGTCCAGAAGACTTGGCAAATCGGGACCCTGGTCCTTTGTCCCATTCCAGATGGCTAACTGCGGCCAACCGAGTCCTTAGGTTGTATATAAGTTCATCAGATCCATCCGATCTTTTGGAGAAATTAGACATAACCGATCTAAAGTGCAGTGTTGCTCTAATAAATAAATAAATAAATAAAGCATTTATTCAATAAACCAAAAAGCATAGAGCGCGTCAAAAATAAATCAATATAATGTATATAATTAAACAATATTAATAAAGCTAATAAAACTACAAATCAAAATGTACACATGTGAAGTAGGATGGTGATGTATAAAAACAATTCTTTGCTAAATGAGTCCTAAGTTTACTCTTGAAATTCTTCAGAGGCAAACACTTATATGATGATGGTAAATGATTATAAATCTTTAGTAGTTGTGTCACCGCTCCCTGGTATATTGTGGTGGATGTGGTCTGAGGAATGTTCAGTGCCGGATTTACATTACCACGGGTATTTTGTGAATGTCGCGCCTCAAAATTCATAAAAAGATTATTGTAGTTTTTTTTTACAAAAAAGCACACTCGAAAATATATATGCGGGGCACCGACAGTATTGCATGTGTTGTTAATACATCAACACAGGAATCGCAGGAATGCGTAGGCAAGACTTCTGGAGCTTAAAGATTCTCAGGGCAGACGAAGAATTACCCCAGAAAACATCCCATACTTAACTGTGCTGTATACAGATGCATAATAACTTGCATCATATAGCCATCTCTGGCTTTATGTCCACATACTTTAGTCGAGGCTTCTGTGACAAGTTTGACGCACCTCTTCACAGCCTGGGTATGGCAGGGAAACTTTTGTATTTCTCTGATCAGCGTAGTGTCAGAATTGATGAGTGATTTAATATCATCTTCACTTAAATCCCGCAGTATTGGGGGAGGATACACAATACAATAATTCAAATAAATAATTTCAGTGTAATCGGAAGCTTGAAAGCTACGAAATTTCTAACAGCTTTCTTCTTTGGTACTATTTGTCTTGCTTTTAAGATCCTTCTGTAACCGAGCTCCCGGATATGTTTTCTCTTTCATCGACAAGCAACTCTTTCATTGCCAACAGAACATTCTCTGGGTGAGCAAAGAACGCATTTCGCTGTATTACTAGATCTACAACTTGAAGTAATTCGTCGGATAAACACCGTGATGT
Source organism: Aphodius sticticus (assembly GCA_963966075.1). Classification (NCBI taxonomy): domain Eukaryota; kingdom Metazoa; phylum Arthropoda; class Insecta; order Coleoptera; family Scarabaeidae; genus Aphodius; species Aphodius sticticus. Next base: position 15,904,602 of record OZ014513.1, read on the forward strand.
TTGGATTGCTTCAAAGACATGTTTTGGTCCGTCGGTAAAACATTTGCTTTTTTATGGCAAACCACAAAGGCATGTGTGATTTTAAGATCAAGCCAACTATTTCTGTTAAGTTTCCGGCTGGATCTGATGAACTTATATACAACCTAAGGACTCGGTTGGCCGCAGTTAGGCATCTGGAATGGGACAAAGGACTAGGGTCCCGATTTGTCAAGTCTTCTGGACAATGTCCCAAGGTGATTGCATTTGAAATGTTCAACAAATACTGTTGGTCTTTGTTCAACAAATTTCTGTCTATATTAGGAATCGAACAATCTATGGGTTCATAATCGACCACACGAAAGAAAATGTAGGCTGGCGAATAGAAGCCCGAGTTGGTGTGGTGGAGGGGTGCGGCAGAGTAAGGTAGAGTGGGTCCATTCCACGGTTCAATCTAGTTCAAACCTTGTGATGGGGCGGACACCCTTCTCAATATTTATTATTATACTTTAATCAACTCTAAACTGAAGGGGGGTAACTCGCCTCAAGCGACGCTTGGTCCGCCATTTTCAATCACAGGTACTAACTGATTTAAACAAACTAATCTTACGGTAGCGTGAATTAATTATCTCTCTCTTACGGAGGCTCTTACGGAGTCTGAGTTCTTTCTCTGAGACTTTGTCAGAGACGTTTGAACTCACTAATTATTAACCACTATATGCAAGGCTAAATACTTTACTATAAAAGGGACAGGTTTATATTATTCTAAAATGAATATGCCGAAGAAAACCACAATAAAATCTATTAACAAAAATATATACAACAATGCAGAACTGCTTACATGAACTATGAAATCCCTACTAACATAGATGATATACTTTGGCAGAGATGGACAAATCAGCAAGTACAGACAACAAATAAATACCTTATTATTTTCGGTTGAGCACAAGAAACACGAGACACCACAGTTTCTATAACTTGGCCCCCATTGGGGCCCTACGCTTGGGCGCGCGTTTTGACGCACGACCGTCTACCTTCAAAGCCCGATGCCAAAGAGGCTGTTTGCTTGTCTCTTTACATCTTCCCAGACACCTTGGCGCCAAAAGCTTGCGCGGTAATCCTGACGCGACTGCAGCGCCACTCCGAGCGTCTGTTAAATACCAACTTAACACAAAACACGCCAACGTTTGTATTCAAACATCCATCCAAACCCGCGCGCAAAATCTCAACTTACTACATTCCTCCCACGTTAAGATAAATAATTATTTGACCAATTATTTATCCCTAAACAAAACTAAATAAACAAATTGCTGACTGTACCATCTCCCCTTACAAAACAATTTTCTTAATTGCTAATTACAATGTCTGACATAAAAATTACTTTTTATACATTTTTCATTTCCTGAAATAAAAACACAGATATGACCCAATAAAAACCCAAAAGAATTCGGCCTTGGTCCAGGAGTCCGGCGGTGTTGATTTGACTTCGGTTCTCCAAACCAAGCGAATGTCCTCATTCTCGGGCCATTGGTCATATGAAACAAAAGAAAAACAACATTGAAGCAGTATCATAGCAGTCCGATTAAATCATAACTTACATTATCTTTTATCCATCTTCAAATACAGCCGCAATCGTGAAATGACTCGCCTCCACATCTCGCCTCGTTTTTTCTCCGTCCATCTTCCCTCCTAGCGTCATCGGCGGTCCTTTAATCTCCAGCGACGTCCAACGTTCCTCGAAAGCTATCGTATACCTCGTAGATGACCTACACGACGTGTGGATGTTGTCCAGCGACACTTAGGCCCTGGTAAGACATCCATTTGCGTTGTCCGTGTAGTCATTTTTCTTCTAACACCATCCACGTACAAAGTACAGGAATTCTGTCAACTGTCACTTTGTAGTTTTTTTGACCCTACGTCTCTCTGGACGCTTTTTTCGGTCACACCATTTTTTGAAGCGCACTGGGCTTCGCTTGCTGTAGATTACAACCCTTTGTAAATCTACCGGCACTAATTTCGACGTACAAAGTGCAGTATATTTGCCTGCAAATTTGTAATTTTTCCTTGCCCCTTTTGCGACACGCGCGGGCTGCGTTTTCCATCACTAGACGATTTTCGATTCCGGGAACGGGACGACAGCACGCTTCACATGTAGACCTCACCGCATGACCTCGGGAATTCCTGGATGGGCCAAACTACCTGCGCTCGTGGGGGTCTTCAATACACGTCCGCTTGGCCGGATATAGGGAACATCTGCCTCTTCGGAATAGCTGCTTATACCTACTTGGTCGTTGAATTTCCCTTACAAAACAATACTCTGCAACTTCCCTTAATAACTGCTTTATTTTAACTTAAAAATACAGTTGCGAGTATACCCCTTAATTTTAATTAATTATTAATTAATTACCGCGTGTGTGTTTCGTGCTTCTCTGCTCAAAGCCGCCATTTTCAAAAATGCTTACATAAAAACTTAACTTGTTTCAATCTTTTAATTCAATTCAATATTCTAAAAATTGACCAAACAAAGTACTCGGGCTTTGTTTCTATCCTATCCTTACTTTCACTAAATCGACCTGTGACGGTTCGATTTTTTTTCTGTTTATTGTTTACTGTTGCCATCTCTACCTACCCATTTTTCCACTCAATAAAAAAAAAATTCCTCAGAATTTAGTTTCAAACTACCTGTTCTGCATATCGTTATAAATCATAACTTAAGCCCTGTCTAACACAATCTGGTTCAAACTTTCTCCAACGAACGGTCTCGAGAATTAAGACATTTCTTTCAAAAACAATTCCAACACTCACAAGAAATTATACTGCAAATATTTAATTATTATGCTGCCACCAGCAGTACATTTCCTACTCAAATTCACGACTATATATCGACATTTATCACACCAAATGTCCACCTCAAAAGCAACGAACAAAATTCCTGGAATGCCATGCGCAATATCCACAAGGGCGCCTAAGCTAGCCCTTAACACCACTTTCTCTAAAGGATCATTTGCCTAACTTTGCTTTTAACCATAGTCTACAATGCATTCTTTAAAATGCGTCACCCAATTTTCTTCTAAAATTCACAAACAAATCTAACTAGAGTGCTTTCTTCATAATCTACTCAAATAATCACTTGAAATGTCTTAAATTATCCCAACCGCTAGCCAACAAAAATGTGATGGGGCGGACACCCTTCTCAATATTTATTATTATACTTTAATCAACTCTAAACTGAAGGGGGGTAACTCGCCTCAAGCGACGCTTGGTCCGCCATCACAGGTACTAACTGATTTAAACAAACTAATCTTACGGTAGCGTGAATTAATTATCTCTCTCTTACGGAGGCTCTTACGGAGTCTGAGTTCTTTCTCTGAGACTTTGTCAGAGACGTTTGAACTCACTAATTATTAACCACTATATGCAAGGCTAAATACTTTACTATAAAAGGGACAGGTTTATATTATTCTAAAATGAATATGCCGAAGAAAACCACAATAAAATCTATTAACAAAAATATATACAACAATGCAGAACTGCTTACATGAACTATGAAATCCCTACTAACATAGATGATATACTTTGGCAGAGATGGACAAATCAGCAAGTACAGACAACAAATAAATACCTTATTATTTTCGGTTGAGCACAAGAAACACGAGACACCACAGTTTCTATAACTTGGCCCCCATTGGGGCCCTACGCTTGGGCGCGCGTTTTGACGCACGACCGTCTACCTTCAAAGCCCGATGCCAAAGAGGCTGTTTGCTTGTCTCTTTACATCTTCCCAGACACCTTGGCGCCAAAAGCTTGCGCGGTAATCCTGACGCGACTGCAGCGCCACTCCGAGCGTCTGTTAAATACCAACTTAACACAAAACACGCCAACGTTTGTATTCAAACATCCATCCAAACCCGCGCGCAAAATCTCAACTTACTACAACCTGTTCAATCTGTTTGAAGTGGGTTCTGGTTCGTTTTGTTCTAGGCAAACGAGCGAAGAGTTACAAATGAAAATTGCGAAATATTGGTGAATTTCTGCTTTTTCTAAGACGTTGTGCGAACGGATAAAAGTAGATTATTGATCGGAATGTAATTTATTTAGGTTATTTGAACCTTTAAACACTCATAAAAAACTAAAGCGTGCTTATTAAGTAAGTTTTAACTAACTAAAAAATCTGATGTGGCCAGGCACATGACTTTATCATACTATATATAAAATTAATAGTTAACTGCATGAGATTCTATTTGATCGAGATCGGCTATGTCTGCATTAAAATAAAACTAGTAGAACTAGACAGATATCTCGATTAAAGCTGCGTTCGGATATTGTACTCCGTTGACACCAGGTACACCGTCCAAATGACACTTACGTGTTATTGGGTGTAAAAGTGTAACGGTGTTCAATATCCGAACGCAGCCTATATTGACAGTAGTATTTTCAAAACATTAGCGTTTGACACTAGCTACTGTCATTAGAATCAAAAAATCTGACATATACTGGCTACTAGTTTTAAAGCAGTACGACCGATCTCGATGAAATAGAATTTGCTCATGCAGCTAAACTATAAATTCTACCAAAAAATGTCATATACATAAATTATAGAAAATTTCCTCTCCTTTAATTTATTATTTAACTATTTTGACGACATTACACAAATAGCGACTCATTTACAAAATCTTCGAAAAATGCTAAGAGTAAACCACCAGTTCCTTTGGACCCTTTTCAACAGAAAGCTTTTCAGCTCTAAGTTTGGTTATGAAACTTCTAAATATGAAGTTTCGTCCCGATACCTTTAGTAGTTTTTCCGGAATCGTCGCCACAAAAACGGGTACACACACACACACACACACACATCCACACACACAGACATTTTCTTGTACCTTGGTCAAAAATGTTCAGGGGACCCAAAAAGACACATTTCTGCTAAAATCGCAAAAAAATTTTTTGGCATGATTACAATACTTTACATACTGCGTATGATAAAGTAAAAAATCTGATGTGGCCAGGCACATGACTTTATCATACTATGTATAAAATTAATAGTTTAGCTGCATGAGATTCTATTTGATCGAGATCGGCCATGTCTGCATTAAAACAAAACTAGTAGAACAAGACAGATATGACGATTAAAGCTGCGTTCGGATATTGTACTCCGTTGACACCGGGTACACCGTCCAAATGACACTTACGTGTTATTGGGTGTAAAAAGTGTAATACAATATCCGAACGCAGCTATTGACACACGTTATTGTCAAATCATTAGCGTTGTCATTAGTGTCATGACTGTCATTAGAATCAAAAAATCTGACATACCCTGGCTACTAGTTTTAAAGCAGTACGACCGATCTCGATGAAATAGAATTTGCTCATGCAGCTAAACTATAAATTCTACCAAAAAATGTCATATACATAAATTATAGAAAATTTCCTCTCCTTTAATTTATTATTTAACTATTTTGACGACATTACACAAATAGCGGCTCATTTGCAAAATCTTCGAAAAATGCTATGAGTAAACCACCAGTTCCTTTGGACCCTTTTCAGCAGAAAGCTTTTCAGCTCTAAGTTTGGTTATGAAACTTCTAGATATGAAGTTTGGTCCCGATACCTTTAGTAGTTTCTCCGGAATCGTCGCCACAAAAACGGGTACACCCACACACACACACACACACACACACTCACACACGCACACATCCACACACACAACCATTTTTTTGCACCTTGGTCAAAAATGTTCAGGGGACCAAAAAGACATATTTCCGCTAAAATCTAAAAAAAATTTTTTGGCATGATTACAATACTTTACATACTGCGTATGATAAAGTAAAAAAATCTGATGTGGCCAGGCACATGACTTTATCATACTATATATAAAATTAATAGTTTAGCTGCATGAGATTCTATTTGATCGAGATCGGCTATGTCTGCATTAAAATAAAACTAGTAGAACTAGACAGATATCTCGATTAAAGCTGCGTTCGGATATTGTACTCCGTTGACACCAGGTACACCGTCCAAATGACACTTACGTGTTATTGGGTGTAAAAGTGTAACGGTGTTCAATATCCGAACGCAGCCTATATTGACAGTAGTATTTTCAAAACATTAGCGTTTGACACTAGCTACTGTCATTAGAATCAAAAAATCTGACATATACTGGCTACTAGTTTTAAAGCAGTACGACCGATCTCGATGAAATAGAATTTGCTCATGCAGCTAAACTATAAATTCTACCAAAAAATGTCATATACATAAATTATAGAAAATTTCCTCTCCTTTAATTTATTATTTAACTATTTTGACGACATTACACAAATAGCGACTCATTTACAAAATCTTCGAAAAATGCTAAGAGTAAACCACCAGTTCCTTTGGACCCTTTTCAACAGAAAGCTTTTCAGCTCTAAGTTTGGTTATGAAACTTCTAAATATGAAGTTTCGTCCCGATACCTTTAGTAGTTTTTCCGGAATCGTCGCCACAAAAACGGGTACACACACACACACACACACACACATCCACACACACAGACATTTTCTTGTACCTTGGTCAAAAATGTTCAGGGGACCCAAAAAGACACATTTCTGCTAAAATCGCAAAAAAATTTTTTGGCATGATTACAATACTTTACATACTGCGTATGATAAAGTAAAAAATCTGATGTGGCCAGGCACATGACTTTATCATACTATGTATAAAATTAATAGTTTAGCTGCATGAGATTCTATTTGATCGAGATCGGCCATGTCTGCATTAAAACAAAACTAGTAGAACAAGACAGATATGACGATTAAAGCTGCGTTCGGATATTGTACTCCGTTGACACCGGGTACACCGTCCAAATGACACTTACGTGTTATTGGGTGTAAAAAGTGTAATACAATATCCGAACGCAGCTATTGACACACGTTATTGTCAAATCATTAGCGTTGTCATTAGTGTCATGACTGTCATTAGAATCAAAAAATCTGACATATACTGGCTACTAGTTTTAAAGCAGTACGACCGATCTCGATGAAATAGAATTTGCTCATGCAGCTAAACTATAAATTCTACCAAAAAATGTCATATACATAAACTATAGAAAATTTCCTCTCCTTTAATTTATTATTTAACTATTTTGACGACATTACACAAATAGCGACTCATTTACAAAATCTTCGAAAAATGCTAAGAGTAAACCACCAGTTCCTTTGGACCCTTTTCAACAGAAAGCTTTTCAGCTCTAAGTTTGGTTATGAAACTTCTAAATATGAAGTTTCGTCCCGATACCTTTAGTAGTTTCTCCGGAATCGTTGCCACAAAAAACGGGTACACACACACACATCCACACACACACACACACACACACACACACACACACACACACACACACACACACACACACACACACACACACACACACACACACACACACACACACACACACACACAGACATTTTTTTATACCTTGGGCAAAAATGTTCAGGGGACCCAAAAAGGCATATTTCCGCTAAAATCTCAAAAATTTTTTTTGGCACGATTACAATACTTTACATACTGCGTATGATAAAGTAAAAAATCTGATGTGGCCAGGCACATGACTTTATCATATTATATATAAAATTAATAGTTTAGCTGCATGAAATTCTATTTGATCGAGATCGGCTATGTCTGCATCAAAATAAAACTAGTAGAACTAGACAGATATCTCGATTAAAGCTGCGTTCGGATATTGTACTCCGTTGACACCGGGTACACCGTCCAAATGACACTTACGTGTTAGTGGGTGTAAAAACTGTAACGGTGTTCAATATCCGAACGCAGCCTATATTGACAGTAGTATTTTCAAAACATTAGCGTTTGACACTAGCTACTGTCATTAGAATCAAAAAATCTGACATATCCTGGCTACTAGTTTTAAAGCAGTACGACCGATCTCGATGAAATATAATTTGCTCATGCAGCTAAACTATAAATTCTACCAAAAAGTGTCATATACATAAATTATAGAAAATTTCCTCTCCTTTAATTTATTATTTAACTATTTTGACGACATTACACAAATAGCGGCTCATTTACAAAATCTTCGAAAAATGCTAAGAGTAAACCACCAGTTCCTTTGGACCCTTTTCAACAGAAAGCTTTTCAGCTCTAAGTTTGGTTATGAAACTTCTAAATATGAAGTTTTGTCCCGATACCTTTAGTAGTTTCTCCGGAATCGTCTCCACAAAAGCGGGTACACACACACACACATACACACACACACACACACACACACACACACACACACACACACACACACACAGACATTTTTTTGTAGCTTGGTCAAAAATGTTCAGGGGACCCAAAAAGACATATTTCCGCTAAAATCTCAAAAATTTTTTTTGGCATGATTACAATACTTTACATACTGCGTATGATAAAGTAAAAAACTTTAATTACGATGCGCGAACCGAAGATGTTAACCGATTTAATTTTTTTTGCGTTTTTCTTCTTATTACCATAGGCAACTTTTCCGCACTAGACCGTTTCGAAAAATAACAATTTCTTTTTTTCGACCCACTCTAATGAGCAGGACAACCGTTCTGTTGATAGTGTAGTGACCTGTGATTTCGTCCAAAGTAGATAGCAAAAAATTGTTCAGCATATCATTGAGAATTGGTTGTAATACAGAAATTTGGATTTTCTTAAGACCAATATCTGCAGTTCTGTGATCTAATAACTTCATTTGTGGTAAACGTCGTTCCGTGAGAGAAAATATTTTTTCTATAGAAAAATCTATCGGCCATAATTCGACCTCCCATTAATAGGCAAAATTCTAATCGACGAGCATCATTTCCTTGTGTGTATTAGTACTGGTCTATACGGATGAAATTTGCGATTTGAAAAGATCTTTTGCAGGTGGCTTTTACTAAGTTCAACTCTTGAGATCTTTGTCTCAACGACGTTTTTTTGGCAAGTATTCACGGAATCAATAGCTAACATAGTTCCTGCATCATCTTCATCATTTTTTTATGACATTTTACGTCTCCTGTTGCATGAAATTTTTATACTTCACTTTTATGTAATGTTTCCTATTATACTGGTCCAAGATGTGAAATACATAGAACATTTAAGTTTGATATCTGCTGCTGGTTTTTGAACACAGCCAAATTGCTTTGAAAACGTCTAAGACTTTTTACTCAGAATGACATTTAGTACAATTTTAGTCAACATCGTAACCTTTATCTGTATAACTAGACTGTACGCGTCACAATGGGTAATTTTAAAATTATTTTAAAACAAACAGCACGTACAAATCTAAAATCTATATCTTAAAGGCAAGTATCCACTATTTTCGTATTTACGTATCGTATCACAATTGCGTATAACTTAACATAGATACAAATAAATGGGGAGATTTCGAAGATGTTGTCAATTCTTGCTAAACCACAAAAAGTACTGCTTTAATTGCCCGTTGTTAAGGCAATCTTATAAAATATATCACCGACACTACTCTTATTATGTGAAGTGTAATGTGAACGGCACTTAAAATGCTCCTACAACAATGTTGTAACCTTCAAATTACTTAGCACCATATCTGTCATAAATACCTATATATTATTGAACCGTCAAATGTAAAATAGACATGTACTTGTGCTCTCATATTGCTTTGCTATTCGTCAATATGCACATCCCTTTTCGAAAGAAAGTTCTTGGTATTGTTTCTTTCAACGCGCTTATAGGTTTTGTGCTTTTCGCGTTTTATGATAAATTATTTTACGCCGTAAGTATTGAATATCAATTACATGCTAAACGGTTTTAATTAATTCAATCAATAACATGGGTGAAACTTACAGGAATACAAGTGCGCTGAGCATGTTATCTCAGTTAGAGCAATGGGTAATCTTTGCAATCAAATTATGGAGTATATGTCGTTGTACGTTGTATGGAAGGAAAACGAAAACGAGCTGACAAGCCATAAATATGGTCCTTTCATCGGTGATGATATGAAGGAAACCCTAGAGGATGTCTTTGTCAGGTCTGTATTTGACCCAGTTACGTAAATATGTGTCACACATATTTTTACCTCCTATCCTTCTTATAGGGTAACATTTAATGTTGCAGTGTTTCGATCCCAACATTCACTGCATGTAATAAAAGCACAACGCCTAAAGTTAATGAAAGGCATTTAAGTAATAATGGAAATGCAATAATTCCGGGAGTATCAGAGATAGGTTGGTATCAATTGCAAGATTACAGTGCCAGATATGAAGCAATCTTAGAATATGGTTTCCAAAATGTTCGCAGAGAACTCAGGTAATTGACAGCAACATCCCAGATAAATAACAATTCTAGGGAACATATATTTTATGATTGGGATGTTTTTGAGGTTCTCGTCCTGAATACAAAACAGGACAAAGAGAGAAATATCGTGGGAAAGCACTCAAAGTTAACCTCGAAGTTTGATCTTTCTAATCTTGGTCACATCTTCCTTCGAGGTACTTTGATGATTGATGGCTTGATTTTGACCTACGACCTCACGTATTTTGTTTAAATGAAAATACCTATTTTCTTATTTGATTGATAGATCCTTTAATTGCCTTCAAGGCTGCATTAAATAATATACGTATTTTATGCTGTCATGAAGATGCCAGTACAGAAGGTCTTATTTTTGAAAAGTTTCCTGAGTAAGGTTATTGGAAATTTGGAAAATATTGAAAACTGTGGGGCACGTGGCTTTAGTGGTTTGGAACCTGATGAACATTCCGTTATATACTGCCGTGCTGCACAATAAAGGTCGTATCTACATTTGTAAAAAGTTGTAAAATGTTGATCGAGTTTAAGAATGTGCTGTGCTTTTGCTTGGCAGATAGAAGCGTTCTAATATGCTTTTTCGAATCATTTGCTATGTTATTCTATTTTTTAGCGTTAATGGATCAACAATAAATCTTTCCATCTATAGATTTTATCGGACAAAATAAAATGCTAACAAATTGGTAGATACGACCTTTTAGCGAGAGTTGTCCAGTGTCATTGTGACAAGTTTCACGAAGCTTTGTCTGTGAATAGACGATGTACAACTCTGGCTGAAAGTAGGGTATATAGCGTTGATACACAAGAAAGGGATACATTTTAAAATTTTGTCATTTTGCATGAGAACGGGTTTAAGTTTTACTATTATTGTAAACCTGAAAACCAAAATGTATATGATTTTTTTTATCTTTCTTGTTTGTGAATAAAGATCAACAAACTAATATCAAACCTTATTTGAGTTGTGACATTTTTCTTGTGTTGTTGAAGTGTTGTTGAAGTTCACACACCGAATAAGGCAAACAAAACTAATATGTTTTTTGTTTTTATAACTAAAATGTTCTGTTATAAACTTAAACTTAAACGAATTAAAATGACTTAATATATCTTAATAATTAATAGTTATAGAGACTACAATATATTATTATTTTTTTAAATAATTGAAGTAATATTGCGGAACTAGTTTTTTAAATTTATTTTATTTTAAAGTTAATAAACTCAAAACTGCAGTTGCACTTGCAACAGTTGCAGATTTGTAAAGATTAGTATTCCCATGGTTATCATGTTGTCTTCTTGATTTAGTGGAATCCATTTTGTACTCGCTTCATTTTAAGTGACAATCATTTTGATCGAATATTTGATTCGGAAATCTCAGAAATGATTTAACCCGTTTACTTAACGATGCTAATCGCTTATTCTCCATTCATGATTTCATTGATTTTGATAATCTACGGTTTTAATAATAAATAAATTGCCCAATTAGTCATTAACTGTTGATTATTCAACAAAAGTTTATGAACATTGTTTGATTCAGAAAACAAAAAGAGCACGAGCCTTAAAGAAATAGTATTTCTGGACTCACATCATAATAAAATTAAGAGCAAATAAATGTAGGAATCTGATTTAAGAACGTGATTATTTTTTCGCTGACCGCTAACGATCAAGGCCCTGAAGGCCAACTTCTGAGCACGGATTCGTATTCAACACAATAAAAAACTGTATCGAAAACTAGTCACTTCTCACTCACTTAAAAACAGTCTACAAAAATTTCCTCTTTTCGTTGTTCAGGTTTCGAGATGATGTAGTCAGAAATGTGATGGCAAAGCTTCGTCTGATATCAAAGAAATACTGTAGAAATACTAATTGTACCTTCATTGGAATGCACTACAGAGGTGAAGATTACGTGTACCATTTGAGTAAAGCTTATGGACAAAAATGGAAGGTATGTCCCTTGAAAAATCATTCTTTTATGAATAAATTATACCAAAATACTGATTTCAGGGTCCACCAGATTACAGGTATTACATAAAGTCTATGGATTACTTCAAGAAAAAGTTTACGAATGTCGTATTTCTGTTAGTCACAAGCGACATTTTATGGCTTAGGAAAAACGCGGACCGAATAGGCAAACATGGCATTGTAAAGGTGAATCCAACTAATTTAATACGGAACGAAGACATCGTCCTCTTGTCCAGTTGCAATCACAGCATCATTAGTTATGGGACGTTTGGTGTGGTGACGTCTTTGTTCGCAAATGGAACGACTATTGTGTATGACTTAGATGTGCCGATTGATAATCGAGGTCAAACTGTAGGAATGGGCATTGCTGCAATTCTGCCTAATAAGTGGTTGATTGGAAATGAAACTCACATAGGAGTGGAAGCATTCCACTAGATTAAAAGGAATCTCTAAACATCTGCATAGAATTAAGTTAAAATTTAGTTTTAAATGTGTGTTGGATATTTGTTTGAAGTGTTTGCAAAGTGCTTGTGATATCATCAATAAATAAATATTTTTTCAATCGTTATCATGTTTCGAATCAATAACAACTCTTGGCAGCTGAAAATATAGGTTCCGCGACTTATGTACCGTAAACTTGGGTGACTTTAGTCCACTTTTGAAATTTGAAATCTGGTAACTTTTAACAGAATAGATATAATTACTCATACTTTTGCTATTTTTTGGGTCTTTGATAGTACTTACAAAATCTAAAAACACTAATATTTCTAACGTCAGGATATACTTCTTTTATGTATATATATATATATATATATATATATATATATATATATATATATAAAGGAGAAAGGTATTTGTCGGGCAATTCCGTCATACGAAGATCGAAGATCGAAGAAGCAACCGTATACACGTGTTTCGGACTATTAGTCCTCATCAGTACGGTACAGCCAAGGAGCAAGATGGACACTCAATGGAAAAACACTCAAATGGTTCCCTACAGGGGTGACCACATGTCCCCAATTTGGTGCTTCAGTCCCAACATCTTCAGGATTCGAAGACAAGAAGTGACGTCGCGCCATTGAGTGCCCATCTTGCTCCTTGGCTGTACCGTACTGATGAGGACTAATAGTCCGAAACACGTGTATACGGTTGCTTCTTCGATCTTCGATCTTCGTATGACGGAATTGCCCGACAAATACCTTTCTCCTTTATATCTTACCGTCGATTAACCAGCTTTCCTTTTATATATATATATATATATATATATATATATATATATATATATATAATTGGTATGAATATATTTGACCTCTTTAACTAGGAGATTGTTTAATAGGGTTCGAATAGTTATTATTAGTTATATATTAGTTATTTGCAACACGACTTTCACCCTATTAAACAATCTCCTATATATATATATATATATATATATATATATATATATATATGGGTGGCCAAAGTCAGAATTCATTATTGGGTCACTTTGCCCATACTACTGTTTATCATGCCAATGAAAGGATAAGCTAGTGTATGCTCGAGTTTGACCACCAAATATGTTTTAAAAGTGTTCAGTTCACACAAAAAAAAAATTATCATCTAACTTACATTAAGCACCTTTGTATTTAATATAGTATCTAAAATATTAATAACTAAAAATACTCGCAGTGTTTGAAATATTAACAAAGATCTGAACAATACAAATAAATTTTCTAAAAGTGGCCAAAGTCACCCAGGGTGGCCAAAGTCACCCAAGTATACGGTAGTCTTTACGCCCGTGCCCTGTTAAACAGCAACAAATTTAAACCGATTATTGTTTACTTTACTTACATTTACATCTAGTATTTCAAAAGAGCTGCGACTTTGTGTGTGTTTAAAATCGCAATCTTTAACGGTCATGAAGGATACGGACAAACTATTGGAAGCAATAGTAACCTTAAAGATAGATTTAAAATCCGAGTTGCTAAGCACAGAGTACAGATTGAAGAACTAAAGAAAGGGGAACTGGAAAGGAACTGGAAACAAATGTCCAAGATTTAGAGGAAACATGCTTGCAGATATTTAATAGTAGGTTGATAATAGCAACCACAATACAGGAGGTAGAATTAATTAAACGGCTGGGAACGAAGTCCTCAGAGAAAATAAGACCTGTGCTAATTAGATTTTTAGCAATAAGACAGACCTTCGAAATACTAAGAAACAAACAGCATCTCAAAAACTCTGAAATGTACGTAACGGAAGACCTCCCAAAAGAAGTACGCGGAGAAAAACTCAGACCGGTAATGTTACATGTGTGAAAACACCAACATGGCGTCATGAAGTGGAACCGACTAATGTAAACAAAAAAAATACTCGAGGAAGAGGAAATTACGAAAATAACTGCTCCAATGGCAGCAGAAAAATAGAAACCTGTCGGGGGATGCGTGTAAAGATGGGAACATTATCAAAACAAGGAAATATAAAAGACAAAAACATACTTCAAATGGTGATGGTTATGGAAGATAATCAGAACACAATTCGCAAACACGAAAGAATTACTAATGGAACTAAAGCAGTCTCTATCGCAACGACTTGTAAATACTTGTAATACAGGTCAACACAACAACAAACGCAGGTTACATTGCATCAATATCTACAGTCAACAAAACGGACACAAAAAGAGAATTCAGAACAATACTAAATAAACATAACTAGCAACCAAGGAAAGACAACACTGACGATGTCAGCTGGCCAGACAAGAATGTAAAACTTTCAAATGGAATCAAATATTCGAAACAACGCAGACATGATTCAAAAGAATACAAAACACGACACCAAAAATAGAATAGAAACAATAGAATTCAATAGAATCACATTAAAGGTGAGAAAAATGCTAACCTCGGGCAAAGAAGTCGAACTAAATATGTAAAAAAATATAAAAAAACATAAAAAACAAACCAATAAAATAAAATTGTAATTGTAATTACCTACTCCAATACGGCTGGTCACCGCGGAAATTGAATGACCTCAACCCCCCAAAGCACGAAAAAAAGTAAAAGAATGGGGATGCCTTGTCCCAATAGCGGACCGTTCAACACGGCCAAGGAAGAAAGCGCTGTTTGATACATATATATGTATATGGCCTACCATAATGTTCTAATTATATAGCTTACTAACTGTATATATCTCTCTGTATATTAAGGTTGAATAAACAAAGTTATAATATACATACGTTGTGTAACCGCAAAATAGCATTTCGCTTATTTTCTCGCAAGTTCGCTCGATCTCCAATTCGTGCGAAATCGCTTGCACAGTATCCGCAGCCTAGACGTAAGGGATTAGCATAGCCTGGGTATCAGAGATAAGCAATCTCCGCTATCTGCCAATTTATTTAAACATAAAACGTAACATAGACTTGCATTCTCATACGCTTAGGTATTCGTCAAATATGCATGTCCCGTTTCGAAAGAAGGTACAAGGCATAGTTTTGATCAGTGGGCTCATGTGTTGCGTATTTTTCGCGTTCAATAATAAATTATTTTATAGTGTAAGTAGTGAATATGTATTACGTACTGAGCGCTTTAAATTAATCAAACCAAAAACATGCTTTAAACTTCCAGGAAATCAAGTGTGGTGGAAATGTGATTTCAGTTAGAGCAAAGGGAAATCTATGCAATCAAATCCTGGAGTACATGTCTTTGTACGTTGTATGGAAGGAAAACGAAATGGAGCTGACAAGCCATAACTATCGTCCTTTTATTGGTGATGATATGAAGCAAACTCTAGAGGATGTTTTTGTCAGGTCTGAATTTTACCCAATTATGTAAATATTTGTCACACATATTTTGACCTTCTATATTCTTAGTATAGCACTTAATGTTGCAGTATTTCGATCCCAACATTCGCCGATTGTAATAATAGCAGAACGTCGAATGTTAATGAAAAACTTTTAAGTAATGAAGGAAATGCTACAATTTCTGCAGTGTCCGAGATGGGATGGTATCAATTGCAAGACTACAGTGCCAGATATGAAGCAATATTAGAATATGGTGTCCAAAATATTCGCAGAGAACTCAGGTAATTGACAGGAATATCCCGATTATATAACAACACTGGGGAACCTACTACTAATAACAGGCATGTGACTATGTGTTTTCTAGATTCAAAACAAAAAAAAATACTATGAATAATAAGTAAAAGAAAGTAATGCAAATTCTTTACAAAACTTTATTGTCAATATATTAATTAAAATTGTACACAAACAAAAACAACCAATTGTGTACAATTTTAATTAATATATTGACAATAAAGTTTTGTAAAGAATTTGCATTACTTTCTTTTACTTATTGCAACTAGTCAATAATGGAGAACTTCATCGCACTTACTATGAATAAGTTGACATGTCAAATGGTGTTTTTTTGTCATATTTAAAAAGAGGTAAGAGAAAGATATGAGAACATAGATATGAGATTGAAACATGAATAGTTTTGATTGATTTTTGGTGTTGCTTACGAATTCGGCCTAAAAAATGTGCAGGTTTTTGTTTAGAATCTTTCTGAAAGTGCGAATACTAGTACCAAGAAACTATGTCCAAATTTTAAGCTCAGTTTCTTTATACATTGGCAAAAATCAGCAGTTTTAAAACCTTGTACAAAAACCAGGAGCATCTACTCCATGTATTAGGAACATTTTCTCCATGTATTACAAGCATGTATTTATCTAAGCGAATTCGCTTTTATTCATAGAAACTGGAGCACACACTTTATGCTCATGCTCAGGAGTAAATACTCGGAGCATAAACTCAGTTCTATTCATATGTCATAGTCAAATCTAAATTGTACGCAATTTAAACTGAAACAAACATTTTGTCACTTTGTTATGGGACGTTAGACCGGGTGGCCCTTTTAACTTGAGACTCCTAAGTATCTAAATGCAAATATGCATGGTGCAACAAAAGTGTCTTAAATAAAGTCTCAAAGAGGGAAATGTGATGACGATAACAGTTTTATTGCAGATGGTGAAATACAATCAGTGAAAGTGAGACTAACTTCATTTTTCTAAATGGGAATACCCAATTTTTTTTATCAAATTATGATTTTACGCTAAATAAGCAGAATGTTTTGTCTGAAATTTTTTTTTCGTACGATGCATTTTTTTCATGCGTAAACAAACCCTATGCGCATGACGGCGCAATGCGCGAGATACCAAAACGTGTCCCGGTTACGCACATACCTTCCTACGTTGTACCATGAGTCGTCTACTTAGTCGTCACTTTGACTGCCAGACGGCGAGCGCATCCCATGCAGTGGCAGCGGTCGTAACTACCGCAGACGCCACAAACTTCCATCGTCAATAACTTTCAATAGATGCATCGTACAAAAAAAAATGTTCGGACAAAAGATTGTTCTTATTTAGCGTAAAATCACAATTTGATAAAAAATTTGGGTATCTGCAATGAAACTAATACCGTCGTCTCATTTCTCCCTTTGAGTTCTACAAGTTTATTTAAGACACTTTTGTCGTACCATGCATATTTCTCGACATATTAAGGAGTCTCAAGTTAAAAGGACCATCCGGTATATACCGAACACATTTCAAATGCTGGTTTAGCAAAATGATAATAGGTTGTATTAACATTTTTAATTCAGACATAAAAACGATTTCTGGCAGTTACATCATAACAACATTAAAAACCAAGAAAATGTAGACATCGAATTTAAGAACGTGATTGACGTTTCCTTTCAAAACCCTAACGTGATGGCCTACTACTGAACTGGAATTCATATTCATAAAAAAACACTGTATCGAAAACACGTAGTCACTCCTCACTCACATAAAAAAGTTTAAACATCATTCCTAGTGCAATATGCCTTGTTCAGGTTTCGAGATGATATAGTCAGAAATGTGACCTCAAAGCTCAGTCTAATATCGAAGAAATACTGCAGAAGTGCTCATTGTACCTTTGTTGGAATGCACTATAGAGGCGATGATTACATAAACCATTTGAGTTTAGCTTATGGACGAAAATGGAAGGTCTGTCCCTCGAAAAAAACAAACTCTCATGAATAAATTATACAAAATTACTACTAATTTTAGGGTCCACCAGATTACATGTATTACGTGAAATCCATGGATTACTTCAAGAAAAAATTTACGAACGTTGTATTTCTACTAGTCACAACCGACATGGTTTGGCTTAAGAAAAATGCTGACCAAATAGCAGAACATGGGATAGTCCAGGTGAATCCAACTAATTTAATACGGAACGAAGACATCATCCTCTTGTCCAGTTGCAATCACAGCATCATTAGTTATGGGACGTTTGGTGTGGTGACGTCTTTGTTCGCAAATGGAACGACTATTGTGTATGACTTAGGTGTGCCGATTGATAATCGAGGTCAAACTGTAGGAATGGGCATTGCTACAATTCTGCCTAATAAGTGGTTGATTGGAAATGAAACTCACGTAGGAGGGGAAGCATCCCACTAGATTAAAAGGGATCTCTAAATATCTGCATAGAATTAAGTTTAAATGTAGTTTTTAATGTGTGTTGGAAATTTGTTCGAAGTGTTTGTAAAGTGCTTGTGATATCATCAATAAATAAATATTTTTTCAATCGTTATCATGTTTCGAATCGATAACCACTCTCGGCAGCTGAAAATATAAGTTCCAAGACTTACGTAGTCTTTACGTCCATCCCCTGTTAAACAGCACCAAATTTAGACCGATTATTGTTTACTTTACTTACATTTACATCTAGTATTTACAAAAGGGCTGCGACTTTATGTGAGCTTAAAATCGCAATGTTTAACGGTCATGATGGATACGGACAAACTACTGGAAGCAATAGTAACGTTAGAGATAGATTTAAAGTCCGAGTAGGCAACCACAGAGTACAGATTGCAGAACTAAAGAAAGAGGAACTGGAAAGGAACTGGAAACATATGCCCAAGATTTAGAGGAAACATGCTTGCAGATATTTAATAGCACGTTGAAAATAGCAACCACAATACAGGAGGTAGACATAATTAAACGGCTGGGAATCGGAAATCGTCAGAGAAAATAAGACCTGTGCTAATTAGATTTTTAGCAATAAGAAAGACCTTCGAAATACTAAGAAACAAACAGCATCGCAAAAACTCTGAAATGTACATAACGGAAGACATCCCAAAAGAAGTATGCGGAGAAAAACTCAGACGGGTAATGGTACATGTGTGAAAAGACCAACACGCCGTCATGAAGTGTCAATAGAGGCAAAGAAATATTTATTTGCGGCTAAAGACGCACTTGTTTGAACAATTTGCATAATAGAAAGAGCGTTTATTTGTTTCAAATAACTTATGTTTTCAGTTAAAATTTACAATTTGTATATTATAACGAATTACATTTATTTAGTTCAAATAATTATGATTGTGTTGAGTGAAAGAATTAAAATATTTGAAATTGACGAAATTGTTGGTTGAGTTAAAATGCGATATTTTAAGGTTGCGATAAATGGTTCTTTGATTAAAGAAATTATTGACCTATTATTGACTATTATTACTTTTCGAAGAGTACAGTAGAGAAAAATCTCGAAGTGTCACCGCCTTTTGGGATGTCGCACATCCTCGACCAGTGGTTTGTTTCCCCAGACCTACATATAGTCATTATTAGGGTAGCAAAGTGTACGCTGATTCGGAATCGGAACCTGCATGCACTGTGCACTATACTGCCGATCACACAGCCTTTTTAACAATTTAGCCAGACGCATGACATCAACTGAGCGGTAGGCTTTGACCAGTCTACTATTTATACTCAAGATAAAGCCAAACTGCGAGGAGAGTGTTTACAGCGTCTTCTAACAATACAGTTAGATGCGGTATTCACACTAAAAATATATTCATTTGAATCAAAATATGATTTCTTTTGGCGGAAGTAACCCTATTGTTAAGCCAAAGCAAAAATATTTCTTTAAAGGAAATACACCTCTTGTTGTATACAAATATAAATATTTGAATTCACTAGATCTTAGATTTCTTTGGTATAAATAAACGTCTTTTTAAATCAAAACAAAAATATTACTTTAAAGGAAAGTAATTTTTGGTTGAATCCGAATAATATATAATTATTTGCCTTAAATAAATGTTGCAAATAAATGCATTAATCTCTACAAGCTAATAAACTAGAGTATTCAATGAAGTAAACATTGTTGGCATCAAAGAAATACATTTAGATCCAAAAGAATAAATTCAAAAGACTATTTTTCTTAAAAACAAATAATGTTTTCTATCTGTGTACACGAGGACAAATGGTATCACGCCGAGGATACGAGGATAAATGATTCGTACGAGGACAATCCTCGTGAAACAAGGACAAGTGGCAACCCTGATATCTACAGTCAACAAAACGGACACAAAAAGAGGATTCACATCAATACTAAATAAACATAACTAGCAACCAAGGAAAGACAACACTGACGATGTGAGCTGGCCAAACAAGAATGTAAAACTTTCAAATGGGATCAAATATTCGAAACAACGCAGACAGGATTGAAAAGGGTACAAAACACGACACCAAAAATAGAATAGAAACAATAATTTCAATAAAATCACAATAAATGTGAGAAAATTCTAACCTCGGACAAAGAAGGCGAACTAAATATGTAAAAAAATATTAAAAAAAGATAAAAAACAAACCAATAAAGTAAAATTGTAATTGTAATTACCTACTCCAATACGGCTGGTCACCGCGGAAATTGAATGACCTCAACCCCCCAAAGCATGAAAAAAAGTAAAAGAATGGGGAGGCCTTTGTCCCAATAGCGGACCGTTCAACACGGCCAAGGAAGAAAGCGCTGTTTGATACATATATATGTATATGCCCTACCATAATGGTCTAATTATATAGCTTACTAACTGTATATATCTCTCTGTATATATAAGGTTGAATAAACAAGTTTATAATATACATACGTTGCAGTATCCGCAGCCTAGACGTAAGGGATTAGCATAGCCTGGGTATCAGAGATAAGCAATCTCCGCTATCTGCCAACTTATTTAAACATAAAACGTAACATAGACTTGCATTCTCATATGCTTAGGTATTCGTCAAATATGCATGTCCCGTTTCGAAAGAAGGTACAAGACATTGTTTTGATCAGTGGGCTCATGTGTTGTGTATTTTTCGCGTTCAATAATAAATTATTTTATAGTGTAAGTGGTGAATATGTATTACGTACTGAACGCTTTCAATTAATCAAACCAAAAACATGCTTTAAACTTTCAGGAAATCAAGTGTGGTGGAAATGTGATTTCAGTTAGAGCGAAGGGAAATCTATGCAATCAAATCCTGGAGTACATGTCTTTGTACGTTGTATGGAAGGAAAACGAAATGGAGCTGACAAGCCATAACTATCGTCCTTTTATTGGTGATGATATGAAGCAAACTCTAGAGGATGTTTTTGTCAGGTCTGAATTTTACCCAATTATGTAAATATGTGTCACACATATTTTGACCTTCTATATTCTTAGTGTAGCACTTAATGTTGCAGTATTTCGATCCCAACATTCGCCGATTGTAATAATAGCAGAACGTCGAATGTTAATGAAAAACTTTTAAGTAATGAAGGAAATGCTATAATTCCTGCAGTGTCCGAAATAGGATGGTATCAATTGCAAGACTACAGTGCCAGATATGAAGCAATATTAGAATATGGTGTCCAAAATATTCGCAGAGAACTCAGGTAATTGAGAGGAATATCCCGATTATATAACAACACTGGGGAGCATACTATTTACAACTGGCATGTGACTATGTGTTTTCTAGGTTCAAAACAAAAAAGATACGATGAATAAGTTGACATGTAAAATGGTGTTTTTTGTCATATTTAAAAAGAGGTATGAGAGAGATATGAGAACAGATATTAAGCTTTAAAACTTGAATATTTTTGATAGATTTTTGGTGTTGCTTACGAATCCGGCCTAAAAAATTGCCAAGTTTTTGTTTAGTTTCCAAAGCTGGGCAAAGTTAATCAGAAAGTTAACTTCGTTAACCGATAGTCCGTTAATTTGTTACAAATGTAACCGAAGTTAACGTTAACCGTTAATCGTTAACTTTTTATATAAAAAAATATAGGTTATGTTGAGTGCCGATCTACCGGTGAATATGCAACCCAAATAACTGCGGACCTTTCTTGCGGTTGCATATATAAAAATTGCTTTAGAAACTTTTCAAACTAGGTACAGTGGTAACCCGTGGTAACTAAAAGAACTACATTGCGATTTATATCTATGCAGTTCAAACCTGCACTTTCAACAATGAGTTTTGTAAATCGCATTCCATTTTATGACAATTTATACACCCTTTAAATCTGTTCAACTTTAATAAATCGCATGGCATGAACATCAGTGATTTTTATTTTTTGACTACAATAGTAGTTTAATAGCTTTGCTATTAAATTATTGACTACGCTTTTCTTCCACACACAGTTTTTAACTCACAACAATAACAAATAAGGAAATGTGGAATAGGTTGTTTCGCGTCTATACACAGTGTTGGCACCAAATTTTCGTTTTAGACAAAAATTCCTAGATTGTTGCCATAAACGCACGCACTTACATATTTAGAACTGATCGAACTGATCCTAATTCCATGTAACTTGGTAATTTTAAAATGTTTTATAGAGTAAAACAAAAAATCACATTGGACTTGACGAATTTAATTGCGCGTTTGAATTGCACAGAATGAAGTAAAGGGGGCTTAAGGGGGTTGGAGTTGAAATGAAACAACTAAAAACAAAACAAATCGCGCGCATGCTTTATATACGGATGCCACGTCACACAAAGTAGTACGTCACACATGTAAACAAAACCAAGTCCGAACTTGCACATAATGCCTACACAACCATTTGAAATATGTATTTATTGATGATATTTCCGATTTAACGGACTTGAATTAACGGATGATGAATGTAGCGGAAGTTAGTCAGGCCGTTAATGGTTTTGAAAGTTACCTTAAAAGTTAATTCGTTAACGAAAAATTTAACTTCGTTAATTAACGATTAATGGATTAACGCTTTTGTGCCCAGCTTTGTTAGTTTCTTTCTGAAAGTGCGAACACTAGTACCAAGAAACTTTGTCCAAGTTTTAAGCTCAGTTTCTGTGAGACTGGGATTCTATGAAATCCGTTGTACAATTTATACTTTGGCAAAAATATAGCAGTTTTAAAACCTTGTACAAACGCCAGTGACGTATATTAGAAGCATCTGCTCCATGTATTACAAGCATGTATTTACCTAAGCGAATTCGCTTTTATTCATACACACTGGAGCACAAACTTTATGCTCATGCTCAGGAGTAAATACTCGGAGCATAAACTCAGTTTTATTTATGTCATAGTAAAATCTAAAAGGTACGCAATTTAAACTGAAACAAACATTTTGTCAGTTTGTTATGGGACGCTATATATACACATTTCAAATGCTGGTTTAGCAAAATGATAATAGGTTTTATTAAAATTTTTGATTCAGACATTAAAATACATCTTAAGAAAATTCAAAACCAAGAAAATGTAGACATCGAATTTAAGAATGTGATTGACGTTTCTTTTCAAAACCCTAACGTGGTGGCCAACTTCTAAACTGGACTCGATACTCAATAAAAGAAACACTGTATCGAAAACACATAGTCCCTCCTCAATCACATAAAAAAGTCTAAAATCATTTCTAGTGCAATATGCCTTGTTCAGGTTTCGAGATGATATAGTCAGAAATGTGACCTCAAAGCTCAGTCTAATATCGAAGAAATACTGCAGAAGTGCTCATTGTACCTTTGTTGGAATGCACTATAGAGGCGATGATTACATAAACCATTTGAGTTTAGCGTATGGACGAAAATGGAAGGTCTGTCCCTTGGAAAAATACAAACTCTCATGAATAAATTATACAAAATTACTAATTTTAGGGTCCACCAGATTACATGTATTACGTGAAATCCATGGATTACTTCAAGAAAAAATTTACGAACGTTGTATTTCTACTAGTCACAACCGACCTGGTCTGGCTTAAGAAAAATGCTGACCAAATAGCAGAACATGGAATAGTCCAGGTGAATCCAACTAATTTAATACGGAACGAAGACATCGTCCTGTTGTCCAGTTGCAATCACAGCATTATTAGTTATGGGACGTTTGGTGTGGTGACGTCTTTGTTCGCCGATGGAACGACTATTGTGTATGACTTAGGTGTGCCGATTGACAATCGTGGTCAAACTATAGGAATGGGGATAGCTGCAATTCTGCCTAATAAGTGGTTGATTGGAAATGAAACTCACGTAGGAGTGGAAGCATTCCACTAGATTAAAAGGAATCTCTAAATATTGCATCGAATTAAGTTGAAATGTAGTTTCAAAAGTGTGTAGAATATTTATTGGAAAGTGTGTTTGTGATATCGTCAATAAATAAATATTTTTCCAATTAAATTAAACTAGTTGCATAGTAAAAATAAACTGCCTAGTAAATCAAAATTTATAATACCCGGTATTTTTCACCTCACTTAGGGGTGTTGGGCTCAACATTCATTTAATGTACGCTTAACTAAGCTAGGCTTAGGCTAAGGGCAGTTTTAGGGTTAGCTTAGTTCGGCCTTAGCAGTGTTTTTAACAGTTAGTAATTTTAGATATTGGGAGTTTTAGGATCATAAGATCAATCACCACACAATAAATATAGGGTGGAAAGGGGGACAAAATTCAGTGTGATCATCTATGAAAATGTCGGCTATTCATAAAACATGATGAACAATGAAAATTATAGATCGTAAAATTGTCTACCAAATAGTACTTTTCTAATAATTTCAAAGATATAGTCGTACGATTCTGGTTAGATTTTAGTTTAGGTTAGATTTTGACGTAGTGAAGTTTTAAACAATATATCAAAAGTTTCCGCCAATCGCTAAAAACATCATAGCTTATATGTAATACATTCTTTATAAAAGAAGAAATGTGTTCACGTTACTGCTCGTGTATGTTTTCAGCACAATCTATCATACTTTACAAGATGGGCGCGCTACATTAGAATGTAAGGTCAAGTAGAACAATAATATAACGTTCAACCTGCGCTCGGGCCCTTAAGGTTTTGACAAATGCGAGTCACGTATTATGAGGTGGGCTCCGCAAGACGACGCCCAACGACGCCGTCCACATACAGCGGGCGTCATCAAGGTCTTATTCCGAGATGGCAGGGGAGCTGAGGGGTTAGGGGTACGTCGTTCGCGTCTGATGACATATGAATATGGGTGTTACCCGCGACGTTAAGGACGGCAGGTCATTTTTACGAGAGAGATAATGTCGTCGGGAATAGAAACGCTTTGTCATTTCTTTGCCCTTCGCGCGCTTGCACAGTTATTGCCGAAGTTTGAAACAGTCGAATCTCGCCCGGGGACAAACTGCGGCTGATATATTTTCATAATTACGACTGCAGTCTAGTAGAACCACTTTAACGGACAGAAGACGCGAAGAACGGACACTGACTGCTTTTAGCTTATGTGAAATTATGTTGAAATTCAACTCTAACTTTGTTAATTCAAGTACATAATTCAATGTTATAATTCTTTGTTTTTTCTTAGCGGCCTTATTGCGAACTACACCGCACAAAAAAATTAGGGGAACACTTTTTTCGAATCCTGTGTCTTTTTAAATAATAGTTCTAGGCAAATCAAATTTGGGATACTTCAACGGCATATATTTAACTAAAGAAAGTTACAAAAACTATGTTACAACTCTTAGTTACTTCTAAGTTACACATAAAAATGAAAATTAATAACGCAAAACAACATGGAAATGACTGTAATAGTATCGATGACAGTCGGGTTTTCTGTGGATTGGTGAGGTATAATACAGTATATGCCCTCCACGAGCACGAATCACTTCCTGACACCTGCGTGGTGCTCCGCACTAGTTTGCGAGGAGATTCTTGGGATATGCTTTCCCATTCCTCAATCAGGGCTTGTGGCAGTTCCTGAATGGTTAGTGGTGTATTAGGGCGGTTGCGAACACGTCGGTCAAGCTGATCCCACACGTGTTCAATAGGATTCAGGCCAGGACTTAAGGCCGGCCATTCCATGACCTGAATTCCACGTTCTTGTAAAAAGTTTCTGGTGATGCGGGCGGTATGTGGCTTTGCATTGTCCTGCATTAGGATGAAATTTTGACCAACGCGATATTCAGCAGGCACCACATGGTCCTCCAAGATGTTTTCGATGTAATACATGGCATTTAGTCTACCAGGAACCACAAGATCAGTTCTGTTGTCTATACAGATTCCAGCCCAACCCATCACAGATCCACGACCAAATCTATCTGTATAGTAGCGGCTGCGTAGTGTTCACCAGGACATCTATATACACGTACTCGACCGTCGCAACGAGTTAAACGAAATCTGTAAACTCGTCTGTAAACAGTACAGGCGTCCAGTGACGAAGTTGCCAATCTCTCTGATCCAGAGCAAACATCATTCGCGCTACTTTGTGATGCTGCGCAAGGCGTGTTGCGCGGACAGATCTTCTTGGTTTCAAATTCGCTTCTTTTAATTTGTTTCTAACAGTTTGATCAGAAATGTCTATTATATGTGCTCGTCTTAGGTCGTTTAGGAGGTCTCATGCAGTGGCAGTACGCTGACGTAGAGAGGAAAGGACAAGAAATCGGTCTTGATTTTGAGTAGTTTTTCGATTTCGACCTTGTCCAGCTCTTCTAACATATTGGCCAGTCTCCCTGCTAACATATCGAATGGAGTGGCCATGCTGAATAAGGGCGATAGCACGAGCAACTTGCACTTCACTAAGATGCCTCATTTTACTTCTAATGACGTTTCTAATCAATGAAAATTAACAACTGAACATTTGAATTCATCTTTGATACGTGAATGCAAATCATACTTCACATTTTATCCATTTTGTTTATCGTTATTAATTTACATTTTTAAGTGTAACTTGGAAGTAACTAAGGGTTGTAACATTGTTTTTGTAATTTTCTTTAGCTAAATATATGCCCTTAAAGCATACCAAATTGATTTGCCTAGAACATTATTTAAAAAGTTACAGGTTTCGAAAAATGTGTTCCCAGAATGTTTTTGAGCAGTTCATTAAACTCGTCTAAGCTGGCAATTGCTTGGTCAGAAATGCAGACGTCAGGCGTTTCAAAATTGGAACAAAGTCATTCCATTGAAGCTTGTTTTCAATACGCGTAAATCTAACATTAACAAATATCAAAAAACCATGCCAAAAGTCCTCAGGACTTTACGGGACCGCTTTACGTGGTATTAGTTTTTTGTCGATAAAATTGATTTTCTTTATGTATGCCTTCGAATTATATAATCTCGATTTGTTTGTAATATTGTTACTATTGAATATGTATTTTGAGGGTGCTGTATTGAACATCGGGTGTCTCTCCAAATATCAATAAATAAATAAAAAACATACAAAAATAAGTACGATGTGTCGGTAAATTCAAACAACACTATTAAGTATCGATTTATGTAGAAATTTTAAAATTTAGTATCTACTTTTTTCGTTATGTTTTTTGATTCCCCATAATGTATTTTTTGTCAACTGTATATTTCTGTGCGCTGTCAAATTTGAATAGTAATATTAACTTTCTTGTAAGATTTCAAATATACCATTGCAGTGTTTGTTGTCTGTTTAAAGAACTACTATTCAAATATCACAAAATGTAAAAAAAGGCCCTGTTTAGCGCAAGAAAATCGTCCACACCCTACCGCTCTGCCGTTTCTCGCCTACAGTGACATTGAACTCCATTATAGTAGTCTGTTCATATCATCGTTTATTGGTTTATCTACAACACGAATCCTTTGGATTTTGGAATCTTAATGTGAGTGTGTACAACAGGGTATTCCGGTGTTTTTGAAATTGTCATTTTTTACAAAGTATGGGTGCTACCTCATAAATTGTACAATAGGTTAAACCGAATATCTGTTTAAATTTTGACATGACCGGAATACCCTGAGGGATGGATGGCAGTTGTATGCGACGGATGACTCGTATGCGAAATAACTTTGATCTAACTGATTAAAAACACTCATTCGTGTTCAGATTCGTGGTGGTTAAGTACTCTATCCTTTGAAATTTTAAATTATGAGTATGTTATCCCAGTATGTTACATTATATTTAGCTATTTTGAACAAATTGAGGGAGTTTCAGAACCGAAAAGTGGTAAGTTTTTATACGAATAATTAACAGGAAAAAATGGCGCGTTGAACATTGGCTATAAATTACTACATAATTAAATAGGTCACTAAAATTTTGAGCGTACGCCTTTTTACGGTTTATCGCGCCACTCAACAAAAGTTAAAATTTGTAACAATTAGCCGTTGCTGCATTTTACGAGGGTTCTTTCGCAATGTGAAAAAATAACGAGCATCCGCGAGCGGACGCGAAAGTGTGGTGTAGCGTTCGGCTATTATTCTTTCATTAGCTGGACAATTTAAATGTTAATTCTTCGAAAATGACGCATAACCGGTGAAAGGGCTTGGTAATTTTTGTTCAGTTTAAAAATTATTAGAAGTTATGCGCTCCGCCCGGCCGGCTGTAAAAATGAACCCCGCGGTAATTGTTTTGACCCACTTCCTTTGTGAGAGCCAACTTTACAGACATAATAGATTATTTCGACGTGGAATATAAAATTTTATGTCGTTGCTCTTTTATTATCATTTTTTTAAACTTAAATTGGATGTCTTATGATAATGGTTTGGAATAGTTACTAAATTTTGCACTGATAATCTGAAGACACATTTGTCTTAAACCATTTTGACATAAGAGGTATTTCCAAACACTAAAAGAAGGCGCTTTTGATTTTGCTTGTTCCAGTTGCTTGCCAGTTCTTCTACATAGTTCAACTATAAATGTACATTAAAGCATAGTATTGCCCCAGTTGGGGTAGTATAGCCCCCTAACCATACATTTTAAAACCGTCTGAACGGTAGGTCGATCAGTGGCGGCTCGTAGCTAAAGATAGTGGGGGTGCTGCTCCAGAATGTTTTTGTCTTTGTTTTGAAAATATTGTGTAAAACGAAAGAACATGTATAAAAAGAAAATTTATTCAGAAACTTGATAAAATCGTAAAACAATTTAAGATAAGAAAGCAAATTTCTTCTTTACTTTAACCCAAATTGTTACAGTTACATTCATTAATAAATTTATGTAAAAAATACATTTTGTAAAAACTACGCTATAAAACATGCACAAATATTAAAAAAATTCCATATTTTGCAAAAATTCAGCTCGATTGGACAATTGTAAACAGATAAAATATCGATTACAAGATTTGAACATAACAAGTTAAGATAAGCGTAGTAATAAATTTATGAAAAAAAAATACTATTAAATAATAGACGAATAACTTGCAATATGGATAGTTCTACATAATAAATATTAAAAGCTCAATTTTTAAAAAATTGTGTAAATTGTGGCAATAATTTAAATTGTCCTAAACTCTATAAAGTTCTTTTATTCCATTATGCATTGGAAATCTGTGTTTAAGCACAGATTTCCGTTATGCAGCGGAAATCTGTCCACATGCAAAATTTCAACTCGATTGGACATAGGGAAGTAGGTAAAATATCGATTAGAAGATTTAAATGTAACAAACAAGTGAAGTTAAGATAAGCCTGTGTAAAAATGAAATCCATTCTTCTTGTTTTAATTTGCGCGAAAAGATCAATAATAATATTCTCTTTGGTCTCTGGATGTAAACTGAGGATTTTTTTCTCCAATGAAAGCACTGCAATTGTTCTAAAATACGTTTTGATATGCCATCTGCAGTTTGTAAAACTACCTTCCACCAACACGAGAGAGTCGGCACGGTCGGCACTGCGGGAGCGACAGTGTTCTATCTATCCAGTGTCCATAGCAGGCCCCGCCGGTGCCTCACGTGCTACATCCCATGTGCGCATGCGCAGATCAGTCAAGCATAGTCATAGTCATAGTCATAGTCATTTATTGGTAAACTCAAAACTCAACCGAGTATAGTACAAGTCATAATACATTAAAATATACAATTTAGAAAAGTTAGGTACTTCAACTGAACCACAAAATAATTTTAACACATACACAATGACAAAAGACAAAGTATTCAAAAAACAGTAGAAAATCGGTTAATTAAAGAACTACTTTCAAAAAACTCCTGAAGGGAGTATGTCGCGTGACCCTTCAGCTGTTTCAACCTTGTTCTGAATTGCTTGCCGCTAAGTGCCCTGAGTTCTTCTGGAAGATGATTCCAGATTTTTATTGCCTGCGTGTGGTATTGTTTCTGGATTGTTGTCAGGTGTGTATAGGCTGGTAAAAGAAAAGTTTCTTGTTGTCTTGTGTTGTAAGTGTGGCAGTGCTGATCCGCGAGAAAAGTTGTCAGGTTCTTGTGTACATGTTCAGCGCACTTTATTATATATATTTCAGTGCATGTGGGTATCTTGTGTTTTTTGAATATTTCTCGGCATGACTCTGTTCTGCACATACCAAACACATTTCTAACACATCTTTTCTGCATCATAAACACCTGCTCACTATCCGATGAACCACCCCAAAATAGAATCCCATATGCAATTCTTGAATGAACATATGCATAATAGGCATCCAAGGCAGTTTTTTCACTTATTTGGTTGTGAAGTGTTCGGAGAACAAACGAGAATGAGCTTATCCTCGCAGCCAGCACCCTTATCTGCTCTTTCCAGTTCAGGGCACCATCAATATGAATTCCCAAGAAGTTAGCCGTGGTGGTAGACTTAATCATTTTGTTATCAATTGTAACACGTAATTCTTCTGGTGATCTTGCATTATAATTAACTATCTGTGTTTTACCCGTATTCAGTTGTAAATCATTGATGGAGAACCAGGTTTGCAGTTCGGCCACATGTTGAGTTATTTTGTCCTCCAAATCCCTGCTATCTTTGCCATTCACTGCCAAGGAGGTGTCATCAGCATACATTGACGTTATAATATTTGGCGGTGCAGGGATGTCATTCATGTACATGATGAACAGGTAAGGGCCCAAAATCGATCCTTGCGGAACGCCCCTCTCCACCACTGACCACCCCGAACACATCGTCACTCCGTTCTCTTCTGTCACAACTCTCTGCCTTCTATTAGACAGGTAACTACTCATCAGGTCTAAAGGGCCACCGCGTATGCCATACTTCTCCATCTTACCCAACAGTATGAGGTAATTGACGCTGTCAAATGCTTTGGAGAGATCAAGATGTACACTAGCCACATTTGTCTTTGACGCAAGGGAATCCACCGCATGACTGATCACATCCAACATTGCTGATTCGGTGTTACGACCTTTTACAAAGCCATGTTGTCGTGGAGTGAAGATGTTGTATTTCTGGAGAAACGCTACCAACTGATCTGCAATGAGTTTCTC
Organism: Aphodius sticticus; assembly: GCA_963966075.1. Classification (NCBI taxonomy): domain Eukaryota; kingdom Metazoa; phylum Arthropoda; class Insecta; order Coleoptera; family Scarabaeidae; genus Aphodius; species Aphodius sticticus. Next base: position 15,936,186 of record OZ014513.1, read on the forward strand.
CAGGATTTTACTCAGGTTGGGGAGCAGAGCCACCGGCCGGTAATTGCTCATATCAGATTTTTCTCCCTTTTTGTGCAGCGGTCTGATAGAGGCCTCTTTGAGAGCATCTGGGAATGTAGAAGTCTGGAACATCAAGTTCACGATGTACTCCAGAGGACCAGCGATCAGTGCCGACATTTTCTTAATAAATACCACCGGAATCTCATCGCTTCCCACACTGAGGTTGTTGTTGAGGCTGTTTATTGCGGCAGTGACTTCGCATTTCAGGACTGGTCTGAAGAACATGTTATTCTCACTAGGGAGTATCTGGTCAGTAGTAGACGCCTTGGATGTTTTACCTGGGCACACGTTTAGAAAGTAGTTGTTCATTTTGTTCAGAACCTCTTCCGTTGTTTCGGTGCTATTTCTCAAGTCTTGTGGATTAAATTTTGTCTGTTTTTTACTGGTTGTTATCTTTTTTGTCAAGTACCACGCCGCCTTCGCCTTATTTTTAGACCCACTGATGTATTTGTCGTTGTGCACCCTCTTCGCCAACCTCACCACACTTTTCAGTGTTCTATTGTACTGATTATAGTACGCTCTTGTAACAGTGCCCGCTCGCAACATATGCCAAAGGTCCCTCTTCCTCTCGCTGGAGATTCTTATACCAGTTGTTATCCACGGTCTGCTTGTATTCCTTTGTACTCGTCTGATTCTTGGGAAGAAGCGATTCATGACATCAGTGAGAATCTTGGTAAACTCACCATAGGCACTATTGACATCTGGCAAACTGTATACAGTATCCCATCTCGCCTCGGAAAGCCAATTATACGCATCCTGTAGATCGTCATGTTGAAACCGCCTTGAAACTCTAGGTACAGGCGACTGTGGCATCTCCGTTGCACTCACAAAGGACAGATGCTGCAATGTATGGTCAGACAGACCCGCATCCCAGACCCTGGCCTCAATGTACTCGAACCCATTAATCAAGATGTTGTCGATTCTTGTAGATGTGGTACCTGTCACTCGAGTGTAAGCACCTCGCCGATTGGAACTGTGAAGATCGCAGTTCCATACAACGACTTTTGTATCTTTTTCTTAAACTGGGGGATGGCTACTGACATTAAGGATTATAATATTGTACAAGTATAAAGTAAGAATTAAAGGAAAAGGGACTCATTATATTAAATGTTATCCATAATATTAAGTGCAAATAATAGGGGGTGCTGCAGTTCCACAGTGCCTATAAGCGAGCCGCCACTGAAGTCGATATATAAAAACAATCTAAGTACGAATGGTATGCTATATTATTTCTTGTTATTTCCTTGTTATATGACGTCATGGAGATTCGGGAAGAAACTAACATAACCTAACGCACACTGAAGACTTTAATTATAACAATTTTCATTTCCGGAATGTACCGGAAGTAGTCACTCTGTTCCAGAATTTCAAACTGAAACCTAGGTCGTGTGTGGTATCGTTGCATAGATATTTTAAAATAAAACATTTCTCATTGGAAATAAATCTTACTCGATCATATGGCTTACGAAACAAACTATGTGATATCGGATTATGTAAATTACGTATTTTTTGGACAGTTCGTAAATCGTATAATTTATAAACAATTTGTTCAATCCAATGTTGTTTCTTATTCAAATATCTATCCTATGATACCACATACGACCTACGTTCTGGTTATAAATTCCACCCCTATGCAGTTACCACAATTTTCGGTATATTCTGGAAATCAAAACTGTTAAATACGTCAGGTATTTTTATGCCTCTCTGATATCATATAACAAAGAAAAAACATATATATGTATATGTGGACGAACCTAACATTATAATGGATACAATTTTCATTTCCCGTTAAAAAGTCATTCTTTATAAGGAGTTTTGGATGCCCAGTAAATAGATATTGACGTAGCTTAACAGTAAAGTTTGCCGCGATAAGTTAGAAGCAGAGTCATTAATAGCAGTAACGTAATTTTCAATTTTATCAGTGCGAGCGAGATAATTCAGGACAGGAAGTGGAGTTGAAGGGTTCGGATTTTGTAAATGGTACTTTAGATAATGACATCGGCCGGCCAAACAGGGGCGACGGTTCCGGTCAGCACCGGAAGTTCGTATTCCAGGACGAGTCCAGGAGTTCTCCAGGTCCCTGCGCCATAGTAAACTCACGGTCGCCTGATTACCTAATTTGGAAATATAAATTCAAGAAGATTGAATCACGTCGGGACTGCTGGTTTTTGTTGGTGTTTGATCTGCGCACAAGTTTGTCAATTAGCCAATAAATCACCCTGTGTAACGCTCAATATTGGAGAGCAAAAAATAGTTATAAGCAATTACTGAAGCCAGCTTTTGATCTTTATTTCAACATCGGCTAAAGGATTTTTTTTATTCGTCTGCTACCCTTTTTTTCTTCAGGCAAATATGGCGCTCTTTGGCAAACTCTCTTTATTTCGATACTAATATAAAGCATATTTTTTATTGTTTGTAAATGAGGTCATAATATTTTCCTTTCGGCTTGCTTGTCGGAGCTAAGCTATCAGTTCAAAGAAAAATAAACCGTAACTAATTTTAATGACAAACGAATAAAAAAAAGCAACTAAAAAATCAATAGAATGCATACAAATAAAACTTTGGAAAGATAATAAAATAAAGCTTAAAATACGCGACTATTTTCGAGAGAAATACAGTATGCGAGTTTCGCGAGGATTGTGTGTAAAATTGAATTTGATATTTTAATTAAAATTTCCTAAGATACGCCCGCAAATGTAATTTATGGGCTGTGGTCACGGTGGCGCGTTCGCTGCACAATTTATAATTAGGTAATTTATTGTCTGGCCGGACCCTGCAATGCAGTACACAGAGGCCACATTATAATTCCTCTAAATCTGTATTCATTTGCTTCTCGTTCGCTAGCAATTCCATAAAGGCAATCGGAATGCTAAATACCTTCGTCTCTTGGCAACGAACACTTTTGTGCATTTTTTGCACAATTTAAAAGTAAAGTCATCCGTATTTGATAAAAGGGATATATTTTCGAGATAAATCTAAAATATTATCGACTTTATTTGAAGATTTTAAGGAAAAGGATTTAAAGTTAGAATTGTTTTATCTTACAAAGGATGCAAACTCGTGCTAGATTTGAAACAAGAAACTTGTAAAATTATACCGGCTGGGAGATTCAACGTATGCAATAGATATTACCTAATTTCTTGTGCACACCAAAAACCCTGTAGAACAAACTACAACAGAACAGTAGGGTGCGTTGATACGACGTTTTGCAAGTCCTGATGGTTCCCGGATATCGATTTGGTCGCTGGCTGTAATAGTAGTAATAGTAGTATTGTAGAGAAATCAGCGATCAGTCCAGTGGCCGGACAAAAATGTATATTTTCCAGTGTCGTGCATGGGACACGTGCTGGTGGGCACGTGAGCGGCTCGCCGGTCTGGCTTCGGCTAATGGTGTACATACCACTACACCTGCTTTGGCGTTGATCGAGTACAGTCGCTTGCCTTGTTTAAATTTCCGCTTCGTCGATAGAGAATTTGAGCAGTTTCTTTCAATTGTGTTGTTTCTTGAAATTTTGTGTGAATATCTCTTTTTATTTTCCATTTCGAATTTGTTCTTCTGTTTTATACTTAGAGTTGAATTATTTTTTTATTTTATAGTTGCACTTAGTTTGAAAATCCTGCAATGAATCGTTTGCTAGCTGAGTTTGGCAATACTTTCACGTTCGTTAAGAAAGGGGAAGTGGTTTGCAATTTCTGCTCACGAAATTTAATTATTCGTAGTAAACAATGTCCTCGGGCTCATGTAAAAACAAAATAGCACATGGAAAATGTATCAGGAACGTCAACTAAAAACTTTTTTGATGATTTATGTGAAACATTTATTTCAACTAATATACCTTTCACAAAAATTAATAATTTTTGTTTTTAAAAACTTTATCATGAAGTATACTGGACGAGACTTACTCGATGAATCCACAATTAGAAAATATTACGTACAAGGGCAATATGACAAAACAATTTCTAAAATAAAGTCAAAACTATCCGATAAATATATTTGGGTTTCTGCAGATGAAACTACGGATATGAAGGGTAGATGTGTGGTCAACGTCGTTGTCGGATTGTTGGACCCGCAAGACTTATATAAACCCTATTTAATATCTACTCAGTTTCGCTGTACCGTCAAAGCTGAAGAGATATGTACAATAGTAAATGACGCCATAAAAAAAGTAGGAATCACAGACGCTACCAAAGTATTACTGTTTGTTTCTGACGCTGCTGCGATTATGTTAAAAGTTGGAAAATTACTTAAACAACATTTTTCAAATATTCTTCATTTGACATGTTTTGCACACGCTATTCATAGAATTTGTGAATTTATTCGGGAAGAATTTCCAGACGTGAATACGCTAATAAGCACATGCAAAAAAATTTTATTGAAAGCTCCTTCCAGATTGTCTCTTTACAAGGAAAAGTGCCCTAATCTACCTTTGCCACCACAACCAGTTATTACGAGATGGGGTACCTGGTTAGAAGCGGCAATTTTTTATGCAAGAAACTTTGATATCATCAAACCCTTCGTCTTAAATTTGCCTGATGAAGCAGTTAGTATTAAAGACTGCAAAAAAGTACTATCATTACAAGATTTGCATGAACAATTAAAATTTATTGATACAAATTTTGCGCAAGTATTGCCAACCATAAAGTTTCTAGAACAACAAAATGTTGAACTTGCAAGCAGTTTTCAAAGGATTGTATCTCTGTACGAAAGGTTACGAAGCATTGAAGCACCAATCAGTAAAAAATTACAAAAAAAAATTGATGCGGTAGTACATAGAAATACGGATTTTAATATTTTAAAACAAATCTCTACGAATTCATTTACGGATGAAGGAATTTCTCAAAAATATTCCAATTTGGTGTTGGTTTATTCTTTTGCGCCTGTGACTAGCTGCGATGTAGAAAGATCATTTTCAAGTTTTAAAGACATTTTAACATCTAACCGAAATAATTTTACTGAAGATAATTTAGAAAAATATTCGGTAATACAATCGTTCAATACATATCCAAGAAATGAGTAAAATATTTCAGTGGGCACGTGTTGCATATAGTTACGACAAACATTAAATATTAAATTCACTCGGTTTACTACCGACCGCATAAGTCGTCATTAACTCATGCGTGCCCGCTACGCACACTCATAGCTGGGCGACTTCTAGCACTGCGAGATATATATTTTTGTCCGGTCACTGGTGATCACTAATAATTTTCCAAATACGGTAGCGGTACCTAATGCATATCGTAAAATACACGTGATTATGATGACGAACGGAGATAAGGATTATAACGCTGTCAGGAATGCAGTTATCAATGAAATATTTACAAGATAAGGTACAATTTTATGTTTTTCCACTAATAAAATAAATAATGCTTTTCTTTGGTAGTATGCCCCGGAACCAGAGACGATGGTTGGAAACTAAAACTTATGCAAAGAGTTTTATATTGTTATTATTTGCAAACTTATTGCATAATGTTCATTTTAAGTTTTGTTTTATACTTCCCGCCGATTCACCATGGGTAGTGAAAATTTTATCATAAAACCATTTTAGATACCATTTTGTTAGCAACATTTTTCTGTATTTTTTCCTTCTGTATCGTATCATATACCAATTTTAACTTACTGTATTCTAGTTGTCGGTCACAAATAGGGTTGCCACCTGTCCTCGCTTCAAGAGGATTATCATCGTGAACATGAAATTTATCTGGAAATTTAACATGAAATTTATCAAATATCTTCTGAATAGCAAGTTTTTTAGGTTATTTATATCAACAACAAAAATGTGCCTCCGTTTTATTCAAGCTGTCCTCGTGCTGAATTTTCAAATATTTATTATTCACAGTGAAAAAAAAAGTAATCTAACTTTTATTTATACAGGGTGTTTCAGAAATAACGGCTAACCTTGAAGGAGCATATTCACCAAGGACAGAGAAGCAATTTTGGTCAAATAACCTAAGGTCTATGTCAAAGTTTTAAGTACTAACAAAGCGATAACCGTCGACTCAATACAGCAACTACGCGTCGCGGCCGACCAAACTTAAGTCGCACTATAGCCATAGAATTGCTATTCATCCGTCTCTGGTACTACACAAATCACTACACGAATATAACCACATTAAGGTTCCACAATCCAAATGATTTTTATTGTTGATAAACCAATAAACAGCTGACCACGCTTGTGTACGTTCATATCAACCTGGCGAATGTAGGTCATTGTCAGTCTCAGCGAGAAAGGCCGGAGTGGAGGGAGACCGATATGTTCCCGGAGGCGATGATTTGTCACCAGTTGCAACACAACTGTTGTGGAGTGTTGTCGATATTCTTCCGCTGATCAGGGACGGACTCCGTCTTTCTTTATTAATTTTCTCATGAATGCGTTAAGTTAGGCCATACGTTATTTGACAAAATATGTTTATTACGTCCTTGGGCATATGCTCCTTCAAGGTTAGCCGTATTGAAACACCCTGCATTGTCACAATTTTTTCAGTTCTATTATTAGTATTGTTATTATTAAAGTATTATGTAATTGTAATTTGCTTAGCGAAACATGTATATTCAGTCGAATTTTAAGGTACTTCCTAGTTTTGCTTCTAATTTACGATTCTACTACCAACCTTACAAATATTAACCAACATTGTCAATATTAAAAAAAATGATCTGAACGTTTGAAAATGTATGTATCACGTATACGTTACCAATGAAAGTATCAATAAAAGGATAATCAGGCTGCAAAATTTGGTACAAAACGTATTCCAGTAGGTCTTGTGACCCAAATTTCATGTTTGTGTCTGTGTTCGTAATATTCCCATATATTTATATAGGAGGGGTAAAATGGGTTAATGCACGTGATGTGTTTGCGGTTTGCGAACAGGGGAGCATTACGCCACCACTGCTACGTGTGTTTATCATTTCAACTCTCGTCGTGAGTGTACGCAGATCAGTATAGCCCGTACGGCATGTATCAGTATTTGTAATGATCAGAACAGCAGAAAGTGGTACACGTTTATCTCTCCCCTTTGCCGACGTACCCTTCTCAACCCCTACAGCCTTCAAACCACCCCCTTCCTCCCCAACCCTTTATAATCGCATTACAGATGAATTCAATACCCTATTATTCCGTCTACTAAGTTCGTTAGCGGAATTTAGCGTTGAGAATATGTTCGAGCACTGACAGAACAGGTGGGTACTTGTAAATATAATAGCGGATGATTGCCTAATGTACGTTAACAAATCGTCCTTTCGTAGAATTGAAAATTTCAAAGGAGAATATTGAACAAAACCTCACAGAAATAAAAACTATTTTGAAGTTGTCAGTTTGAAAAGAATACGAGACCATATAAATGTATATATACAGTGTGTCCCCCGATGGACCTAACTATACCTATAATGGACCTAATTTTTAATTTCTCGAGAAAAAGTCATTCTTTATAAAGAGTTTTGGATGTCCTAAAAAGTCGAAAGCCACTGTTAATATTTTGATTTAACATACAGGATGGTTAGAAAACACGAAAATGCTAAATTGGCCGGAGAGTAAACTATCGATTTTTCGGAATTAGATAAAAAATGTTATAGGTAAAAGTTAGTTTGAATTAATTTTATGGGCAAATATCAAACTTGAATGTTCTATTTCAAATTTTACATCTCGGACCAGTGAAAAGACATTACATAAAGGTGAACAAAAAATTTAGAGACCAGAATTATGAATGATCAGGTTGACAGTAGTAACAGCGTATCTAAGCAATTTGTTGATAGAAGCTGATTGAAAGTATGTTGACTTTAGAGCAAAGGGTTTATTTAGTTCTTTGTTACGGCATAGGTGAAAATACCCTGAGGTATACGTTTCTGTCAATTGTGTTCGTGAATTGGCTAAAAAATTTCATGCAACAGTAGACGTGAAAAATATCAAGAAAAAAAGCGAAATGGCGAAGATGATGCAGAAGCTATGTTAGCTATTGATTCCGTGAACAAAAATTTTTGAGGCAAAGATCTTGAGACTTGAACATCAATAAAAGCCACCTGCAAAGGATCTTTTCAAATCAAAAATTTCATCCTTATAAACCAGTACTGATACACACTTTAGTAGAAGGAGATGATGCTCGTCGATTAGAATTTTGCCTATTAATGGGAGAACGAATTATGGTCGATAGATTTTTCTACAGAAAAATTATTTTCTCTGACGAAGCAACGTTTACCACAAATGGAGTTGTTAGTTCACAGAATTGCAGACATTGGTCTCAAGAAAATCCAAATTTCCGTATTACAACCAATTCTCAAAAATATAAAAAAGTGAATGTTTGGTGTGGGATTTATTACAAGAAAATAATTGGACCATACTTTTTTGACGGTACTGTAAACCAAAACACACATTTTGATATGTTGGAAAACTTTTTGCTACTTACTTTGGACGAAATCAACTTACAGCTCAGGTGTTCACTACACTATCAACACGACCGTTGTCCTGCTCATAGCGCATATCAAGTCAGGGATTGGTTGAACAGACATTTTCCAAATAAGTAGATTGGACGATTTGGCCCTATAGGATGGCCACTACGTTCACCTGATTTAACGCCGGTTGATTTTTTTCAGTGGGGTTATTGAAAACAGAAGGTGTATGCGAATAATTTTCATGGTAATGTAGACAACCTAAAATTAAAAATTAGGGAAGCAGTAATAAATGAAGCAACAATTGATTTGGTAGATCGGGAGTTTAGAAGAAGATTGGGAAAATGTGTAGCTGTAGGAGGGGAACATGTGGAGTAATGTTTTGTTAAATTACTTTGTTAAAAATAAACAAAACATAAAACTTAGAATACAACATAGAAATTTGATATCTGGGCATAAATTTAAATATAAAACAACTTTTACCTATAACATTTTTGTTCTAATTCAGAAAAGCGATAGTTTACTCTTCGGCCAATTTAACATTTATCTTCTTAGGACATCCAAAACTCTTTATAAAGAAAGACTTTTTCTCGAGAAATTAAAAATTACGTCAGTTATATGTATAGTTAGGTCCATCGGGGGAGACACTGTGTATATAGGTATGAGGAGATGTAGATATAATCCGTGTATACGTTATTCAGCAATTCACATATGAAACAAAGCATTTCCTTTGTTAATTGCAATCCAACAACTGGAGCTTTACGGAGCTTTACACTGCATTCATCATTACATCGCAAAACTTTACTGCAGGATTTATTCTAGTGAAAAGCACGAACCTGCAGTGCTAAATCAAATAACGTGTTATATCCAGTAAATATAGGATTTAAACTGACCACATTTACCGTACTTCAGTTTCAATATTTGCGTTGAAAACTAAACCTCCAGTATACTTACCGTACACTTCGGACGGGTTGGAATGAATTTCACTGAACAGTGGACCTATTATTGGCAGTCGGTTTAGGAAATATTTTAACATCAAAATCAAAACGATCATTTGAAAAATACTTCAGTAATAATACGTGTTTAGTGAGTTAAAGAAGAAGAATAAAGATTCTAGGATTTTGATAGATATTGAACACACAAATTATTATTAATATGGTTTTTAATTTGGTTTAGCACACGGATTTTTTCTTTTAAGAAACATTATATTGAATTCCATTAAATTTTTGTGCTTGTGATCAACCATATTTGTTTAAACAAAATATATTTACTTCATTGAATACTGGACAGTATTTGCATTATTAGTAATTAATTGTTTTGCTATACATATTTATTTAAAAAAAAAAATATTTTGTTATTGTTTCTTAGGGTGGATCTATCAATGTAAGGTTAAAACAGTAACTACGGATTTAATTTAGGTTAACTCTTAACTTTGAGTTTACGGGTCATCAATGGCCGGGTTACCCCTAACTACCACTTAAATCGTGGTTTATTTTACCCGGCATAATTTTTGATAGTTCAAGCGCTAACTCCTAGTTTACGGTGGCGCGCGCATACAGTATGCGCGTTGAATTGCGGTGTTTTTCTAACCTAACGTAGAACGTTGTGAGATTTTATTTATATTTACTACAGATAGAAATCTTTTGGATGATCCTTGTCGATTCGATGATGGTGAAGAAATCAGCGATTTCGACTATCACAAGAAATTTTTCTTGGTTTTATCTCGATTGATACAATGTCAATGTCCATCATATATGTAAGTTCAGTTTTTATTTGTATGTTTTTGTGTGTTAAATGGTGTTTCTTTTTTAGATATCATTCTGTTTCCCTATTACAAACTTCTGCTAACTCTCCGAGTTTACACTACAGTGGGTTTTATGTAGCAGTTCCACGTGTAATAGGGACAATATACCGTACAAACAAAGGTACACAATCTCCAGGTATGCAATACAAACACGTATATAATTGTTACTTTTATTAAATTACATTTATTATAGGAACTGACAAAGCTGAGATTTTTGTCTTTGTCTAACCTAAATCTAAACAAAATGATTACGAAACATGAATTTGCATTGTAGTATTGTCCTACGGGGTCTTAGAACACAAATTTCCTGTTTTGCATTGAGCTTACGCCTGATACTACAGACTTGGTAGTAACTCTTGCAACATCGGTTGGGCATAACATTGCCTGCGACAAAATGAAGAAGTTTCTCCGCAAGATCTGTATGTTGCCGTTCTACCACATGAAGCGGAGTGGACTGGCATAGTACCTATACGAAATAATTATTGGAATGCTAGGGCACAGATAATGGCCAAATATTTTCTCATACTATACAATAAACAAATTTTCTGTTCTAAATAAGTCTTGTGGTGTTTTATTTTTTATAAAGTAACCTTCGTCGGTAAGTGTTTGGTACACAATGTGCTCTGCCACTTAATTGATATCCAACAGTATTGAACACGGATGAGTAACGGTGAGTATTAATTGCAAATACAGAAAACGTGTGAAAACAAAAATGATAAATTTTGTTAAATTTTATTCTTCGAAGGTCTTTTACCAATTCTTATTGCGGTTTGCCACGTAAGGTTAGATCAAAATAAACACAAGGTTAGGTATATTGTTATAATAAACAAAATATAATTAATACTTTATTCCTTCACAAAATACATTGAATAATATACAATAAATCAAATTAATTAAGTCAGAGTAGGTACATACTGTGTTTGGTCAGTGTGGTAAATATATAACTTATCAAATGCGATATAATACAATTATATGTGTGTAATAGTCTATAGAAAATAAAATGTCCAGAAAACAATATACAGTGTGTATCAGCCAAATGGAATAAATTCGATAATAAAAAACGCTCGGACACGTCGATTTGTGTTTGTGGTTGCGCATTTTTTTCAGTAAAAACTGTTTATACAGGGTGTCTCGTGTAACAATGGCCAATACTAACTTTCTTATTTTAAACGGAACACCCTATATATTATTCAATTTTTGGATTCCTCAGTAAATTCTAGACATATTTTATGTACAATGTCCTATACCTATCTTCAATTGTTTCGGAAAAATTAAGTGTTTTCAGATTTATTTCAAAAATTAACATTAAAAAATAAAGTTAGTTGATTACAGAAATTCGATACAACACACTCAATACTTATTTAACATTTAGGTATTGATAACAATAAAGTAAGCAAAAACTATTGGCAAAAACCATTTCACTGTTCTTTTTATGTACTGATGAAATAAAAACCAAGCTGCCCTAGCCTTAATAAAGTCAAGAATAAAGTGTTGTCTTACTGCATGACAGGAGCTGTCAGTGTTATAGTTATGGTTATAGTCTTTTGAATTTCATTAACTGTACATCATAAAAATGGTTCATTTAACAGAAATGCACAAAATAACCATTCTACAAATGATTGGTTATGGAGATAATACACGGACACAAATGGAAGTTGCTAGGTTATTTCAAGAAAAATTTCCAAATTTGCCGCCTATATCCCAAGGGACAATTAGTAAAATAGAAAAGCAGTTTCGCGAGCTTGGACATGTAAGGCAGATAATAAAATCAGCGGGCAATGCAACAAGTAACGATACCAAATTGGGTATTATGCTTGAGTTTGAGGAAAACCCACATACTTCTACTCGACAAGCAGCCACAACGTTCGATGTTAGTCATTCAACGATTTTTAGAACATTAAAAGAAAATAAAATGCAACCCTATAAAATGATACCAACTCACCAGCTCATGGAAGATGACTTTGATAGGAGAACGTATTTTTGCGAAGAAATGATGGCAATGTTAGATAACAATGTCATCCAATTAGAGCATGTTTTGTTTTCTGATGAGTGCACCTTTATGCTTCACGGTCATGCTAATCGTCAAAATTGCCGCTATTGGTCTAGAGAAAATCCACACTGGATGAGAGAAGAACATACGCAATACCCTGAAAAGGTTAATGTTTGGGCAGGAATTGTTGGAGATAATATCGTAGGTCCCTTTTTTATTGATGGCAATTTGGATGGCAATAATTATTTAGCACTGCTCCAAAATAATGTCTTGCAAACTTTGACAAACTTATATCCTGATCCAGCAAACCCACAAGTTCCAGCAAATATGATATGGTTTCAGCAAGATGGAGCACCGCCCCATTACCGAATCAATGTCCGGCAGTACCTCAACCGAATGTTTACCAATCGGTGGATAGGCAGGCGAGGATCGATTGGATGGCCAGCACGATCCCCTGATCTGACGCCATTAGATTACTTCTTATGGGGATATGTCAAAAGTATTGTATACAAAACTAAACCCCTCGACTTAGCTGACTTAAGAAGACAAATAACGCTTGCGATTAGATCGGTTACGCCTGAGATGTTGATTAACGTCCGAAGAAATTTTTATTCAAGGCTAGGATGTTGCCAAGAAGTTCGCGGCGAGCATTTTGAACATTTCCTACATTAGCATTCACTTTTTTGTGTGTTTTATGTTATCAAGAAATAAACAGTATTATTTATTAGTTTTTTTTTCTATCGAATTTCTTTAATCAAATAATTTTACTTTTTTATTTTAATTTTGGAAATAAATCTGGAACAGTTGAAGATAGGTATAGGACATTGTACATAAAATATGTCTAGAATTTACAGAGGAATCCAAGAATTGAATAATATACAGGGTGTTCCATTTAAAATAAGAAAGTTAGTATTGGCCACTGTTACACGAGACACCCTGTATAAAAAGTTTTTACTGAAAAAAGTGCGCAACTACAAATACAAACCGACGTGGCCGAGCGTTTTTTCAAACACGCCCCCATTTATTTATTATCGAATTTATTCCATTTGGCTGATACACACTGTATGTAAATTCGTAAACAAAGAAAATGTCGAAGGTTTGAAATTCAAACAAATGCGGTAACCTATGCACAGCTGACAGCGAAGCGCTATATATCACCAGAAAACTACTAAGATCTTATTTTTACATAGTTGGCGACATTGCTTTTCCATTGCCAACCTCTCCTTAACCTGTAGTCGCCTAACTAGAAGTTTAGACTGCATTGAAAGACCCGACATTTTGGTTAGTAGGAGTTAACGTAAACTACCAGTTTGTTAACTGTTACATTTAACCTTGCATTGATAGATCCGCCCTAAGAAACATTATCTTAAATTCCATTAAATTTTTGTGTTTTTGATTAAACATATTTGTTTAAACAAAATATATTAACTTCACTGAATACTGGACATTATTTGCATTATTAGTGATAATTATTTTGCTATACATATTTATTTAATTTAAACAAATGTTATTTGACACAGGAAAAAAAAAAATTCGTTATCGTTTCTTAGAGAGCTATATTTCAACCCTTCGATATGATCAACACAGAGTGAAATTGGCTCAACAAACAGAATAGTAAAAGCGGCATTTATTGATCAAACATGAACCGTTTTTGTGGGTCGAAAAGAAAGGGAAATTTACTGCCGCTTAGCCGGGAAAGCCGACAAAGCGCGCACACACACACGCGCAGATAAAAAGAAAACGCGGAAGCAGAGGAACAGCGTGGAGTATAAACATTGGCGAAACAATTTTCCACGCAAAATTATCCAGAGTAATTTTTAAAACGCCCCGACGACGGGTTTTACGACGAACAGCTATAACGTAAAAAAGCATTGCCCGCCGAGTTTCCGAAAAAGTGGCGCGATTCCGAAACCAGACCGTAATCTTAATATCGGAATTTCTTTATATGCAGCAATAAATATCTCACTTCGGGTACCATAAAAGTTGACGACAATGGTTCGGACCGACAGAGTGGTATAACGGGGGAATTTTATAAGACAGAAGTTCGGAGCGCGCGAAAAACAAAACGAAGAACGGAAGGGGATAAGAACCAGGCCGCGAGAGGGGTCGAACTGTAAATTTGGCGGCAGCGCCGGTGGTTTAGCTCCGGGGTTACATTTTATTGGGGGTGTGGAAAACAGTTCACGCGTCCACCCCATCGCAAACCGCGTATCTCCTTCTCATGACTACAGCCATATTCTTTTCTACATTTTGATGCTAATAGAAAATTTTGCAAAGAGATACAAAGAAAAACATGAACTGAATTATAAATTATACACAGAGAGTTTGGTACATTATGCACATAAATGTTTCTTTGAATAGATGTAAAAAGATAATGTAGGTGATGAATCAAAAAAGGAACACCTAGGGCTATGATAGAGTAGGGCGGTGCTTAAAGGTCCATTTTAGACATTTGACGTTATATTTTCGAAAGTATATGGACTAAAAAGAACCCAATATTACAAACCGAAAGTACCGATATATGTGACCCCGCACGAGAGAATCGCCCTATTGACTCCTGTGTTTGAAGGCCCATAACTCTAAAACTACTGAACAGAAAAAATTGAAATAAACTATGTCATACTCCTGAATCATTTCTACATAAGTTGTATGACTGTCAAAATTCTTTGCCTCTCAGTGTAAACATGAGCGCGAGAGAAGTGAAAAAAGTATCCGATTTTTGCAGTTTAAATTAACGCTCGTCTTTCCGATTTATTTTTTCTTAAACCACTTACCACAAAAATTTCAGTTTTTGTTCAAGTTGCATCTAGTCTCTTCTATAGATTGGCGTCTTTGTTTTCTTCAGTTTTTATCTAGTAAAGGTTGCGAACAAAATTATGATGGAAGCCGATATCTCGGGAACGAATGTTAGCAGGATAACGCAGTTAGCATGCAAATAATCCTTATTTACTGCGATACACATCCCTTGAATTTAATAGCATTCCGACTATTTGTTCATTTTTAAGACCGAAATATACATGAACAATTTCTTGCGCAGTTCGGCTTCCCTCGCTTGTGGGTTTTGGTGCGAGGCAGTCGAACGAGATGCGATCAGTGATTCCGTTTGAATCCGTGTTTGTAAAATATTGTTGGGTATAATTAATTGTACATCTAAATTCATTATTTATTTTTAACTCGCACTACTATTAAAAATTCCGAAATTAAATTGTTCTGATCGTATCGTACTAATAGTACATAATCTTCCACTGTCCCAGCTACGTTTCCATTTACCATTACGATTGACGTAGTGCGCGCTGCATGAAGTTTATAATTATATATATATTATAAATTAATAATTATAATTAATTATATTATATATTATTATTTATAATTATATTATATTTATTTATTATTATTTATTATTTATAATTTATATTTATATTTTTTTATTTTTTTTATTATTTTTTTATTTTATTTATTTATTTTTTTTATTTTTTTTTTAGATCGAGGGAGGAAGAATTTAGTCAAGGAGCACAGCATGCAACTTATATTAAATAATATTTTTTGTAAAACGTTGTATTTTTTTTTACTGTTGAATAAAGTTTAATAATAATAATATCATTCATAGTAATCCCCTTTAAAACTTACTTAAAAATTATTATGCAATTCTGTTTCTACAGTCGCATTAAATAAAATATGACGATTGATTACGTGCATATCCCGATATCGTGCTAATATTCGTTACTGAGAAAACAAAAATGACAATCTATAGAAGAGGCTCTAAATACAACCTGAACAAAAATTGAAATTTTTGTTGGAAGCGGTTTACAAGAGTAGATTATATTCACGGGGTCTGGCGCAGGGCAGTGGACAAAAGTCGGTGGAATAAATTATCGTAAATCATTTTTAGTACACGTCGCGCCACCTGTCGTCCGCTAGTGCAAAGAAGGTGGCGCGCCATCTGGCGGTCAGTTACCGAAGTAGGTTTGCGTGAGTCCTTTATCATCCATATTGTGAATTGTTGCGCACGCGCGCCATCTGTTGGTCGTTTTCTGTAACATATTATTTATAATTAATAAAAAAAAATTTTTTCTTGTTGATTTTGCACGACGATCGGTTTGCTGGTTAGCACTACAGGTAACCCCCTCAGCTGATTGAAATTGGCAATTTAGAACTTAGAGCCCCCTCGCTTGCAGGTGCCCCTCAGCTCATTAGGGTCCTAACTTACCGTACATCTTACAATTGCAGCGTTTTGTGTCAACTTCCGGTTTTAGCGACAAAACTCCTATATCTTGTAAACTAAGGTCCTTATCGAAAAACTAATTTCATATTTCGCCCTCGCGCCCCGCTAGTCTGTTTTGACGACTACGAACAAGATGGCGTTGTAAAAATTGCCAAAAAGGCACTATTAAAGCAAGAAAATTTTTTTTTGTTACATTTGAAAATTATTCATATCTCCTCAACTAAGGCTCAAATCGAAAAACTAATTTCAAATTTCGTCCTCGCGACCCGCAAGTCTGCTTTGACGACTACGAACAAGATGAAAAAAAAAATGGAAAGACGAACGTTTAAAAGTGCAAAAATCGGGAACCTTTTCTGATTTCTCTCGCGCTCATGTTTACACCGAGAGGGAAAAAATGTTGACAGTCATACAACTTATGTAGAAATGATTTAGAAGTCTGATACACTTTATTTAATTTTTTCTGTTCGCTAGTTTTAGAGTTATGCGTTTTCAAACGCAGGAGTCAATATTATCGAAACGAGAAATCGCAGTTAGGGCGATTCTCTCGTACGGGGTCACTATAGCCATATATGGCTATATAAAAAATAGGTACGAAAGTACCATCAAATTCACGATGAAAATGCAGGTGTAAATTATGTATATTAGGGAGATTTTTTTGGTAGGTCTTCAGTATTCAGTTAGCTCTGAAGAAGCGGTAGTTACGAATTTTGAACACACAAAGAACCTTAAGGAATTAAAAATTGAACCAGCTTTTGTCAATTTTGGCCCGCAGGTGTAAGAAGGTCCACCCACGGGGCAAATAGGACCAATATAATTTTAATATAGTAATCAAACCATTCTAGAATACAACACTTAAAATATTATCAAATTATTTAATTTATAAAATACAATAATTTAATTAGTTTCAACATAAGAGATAAACATTTACTATCTTCTGGTATTTATTTTATTTTATTTTCTTACCGGTTTAATTTTATTCAGGTTATAAGTTTTAAATGCCTTCTTAGTCACTTTTTTCATCTTGTTATCATTATCTTGTCGCAGATTTTCCTTGTCAAGCGTGTCAGTCAAAAGCCTGAAGATCAACTGATTTTGAGGGCTGAGGATTGAATGCTGTTGAACACTGAGTTTCTATTAAAGGTCTGTCTTGGTCTCAAGTTGTTATGACTATTTTTCAATAGCTCTATACATACATAGTATTATATCATCAAGTATTACTTGCTTTAATGCTCCGTTCTGAAAACATCGCAACTCCGAAACGATATATTTCGTTGCGATGTTTTTTGACGTCTGCTGACGTCTGACGACTGCTGTCTACACCGAGAATACTGTGACCGAGAAGCAGTAATATGGGCAAATAACAACATTTCTGGCAATTATGCTTTATTATCGCAATTATAATGTTGGGTTAAAATTGTATAAAATCAATTTTTGTACCATGAGTTGGGCTAGATGTTTTATATTTGAAAAAGCCAAAGATGTAGAAGTAAAATTAATTTGTATCTTTCCAAAAATTATTTTTCATCCACCCCAACTCGTTATTTATCTACGAAGTTATACTGAAAATTTCATAAACTTTGAATAATAACGTTTTTACTTGAAAGCGCGTTTTGGGAGAGGTAGAACTGGGTCTTAAACGGTCACGAGACACCTGTCTGAAGAGATTTGTTTTTATTTAGGACTATAATTGCGCATTCTAAACCAACAATTATACCGCCCTACCCCACACCAACAAAGTACGAGCTTCTAGTGTCATTCCAAATTAATTAATTTTGTTCTATAAAATAATGATATTGTCGATACACATCTATTATTTTTGTTACAGGTTACATGTATTTTTAAAATATCATTGTCAACAATTAATATTTAAAATATTTTGCCAGAAACAATTAAATTTAATTAAAATTCATCAAACATTTTCATTGTGATGCGTTGCTGGGGCATGTTATCCAGCTAATTTATTGTGTGTACAAATAAGCTCGTACACGCAAAAAGTTATTTTGAATGAGCGTGCTCGGTGCAGGATATAATTCAATATTGTCTCATAAATAATGCGTCGCGATAATTTTATTTCGTTAACAATATTTCGCTTAATTATCCGCCATCGAAATTTATTCCCAATATTTATTTTGCGCCCATTAAAGCATAATATTGAACGGTCCCGGGTTATAAAGTTGAATCTACTGGCTCGCCGATATTGGCCGATAAATTTTCTAGTTACAGCGCAAACCGTCGCTATATTAATTCGTAGGATCATATTACTGTACTATACTATACAACCACTTCGCGGTAATATTAATTTAAATTATATATATACAGGGTGAGTTATTAGTATCTCGGCGGTCTATAGTCATCAAATCGTTTGAGAAAGAAAAAAATGTTTTATACAACAGTTGTTTGACTCATTAGTTTCTATAACCTAAAATTATTTTCATTCATACAGGGTGTTGCATTTAGTCGTGACTGAAAGTCTATAAATCTTTTTAAAGGAATGCCCTGCAATCATGCTCTATTATGAATACTAAGGAAGTTGTCTTTCCACCTGTGTAAGATGTACCTGTGTAAAGTAAATAGTTTCTGAGATATTCAACTGTTTGTCAAAAAATTGGCAATCGCAGGCCTTTCTTAAAAACTACGTTAATACTACATTTTGGCAGATATTGTCCTAAAACTTTTGTCACATAATAACTAAACCCACAGCTAGATGCTGATGTCATAAAAAATTTGATGCGCTATACAGGGTGATCGTAGCATGCACTAGTTTTTAAACATTTTTGAATCGCTTTTTCTTGAGATTTCTAAATGGAACACTCTGTATATTATTTGCTAATTGAAATGTCCCTTAAGTTCTTTGTAATTCACATTCACTATATCGTATATCAATTTTTAATAGTTTTTGTGATATTTGGAATTTAAAGAGTAGTAAGGTATTTAGTATGTAATATTGTAGTATCTAATAGTATCTAATATTGCTTTGTATACAGCGTGCTGGGTAGCATGATGTAAAATATTTAAAGCGTTGTAGAAAAGCCATTTAGAACCTATTTAACTAGTTTTATTCATAGAAAAAGTATTACGGTTATCAAGGTATTACACAATTTTATAAGTACGTTTTGCAATTTTTACAAAGGTACAGCGAGCGAACCTGAAGACCAAAGTAACTTCACTTGGGCTCTGAACTAAACCAAAAACAGTGTAGTTTTAGGGGGACTATCGTGAAAAATTGTTCACCTTTGTGACAATTGTGCGGAGACGTTTCATTTTAATAGTATGTGCGTTCATACACAAACAGAAACGCTAAAACCTGTCTTGATGAGCTACGTTTGAGAACGGATTTGTATTCAGTACAAAAAACAACCAACAATATCTACTTACTATTGTCAATTGGTTTAAAATAGGTTATTTTTTTTACCTGGAGAGACAGTTCAAGCTTGGGATAATATGAATGGTAGTGGTAATGTGAATGGAAAGTGAGTTATTTGGAAGTGTTTTTAATAGATTTTTTTGCTATGGATTGAAAATATGAATCTAAGGATGTCTATCAGTTTGTTTTTGTTGCATATTTGGCTTTTGAGTGTGAGCACATAAATTACATCATAGAAAATCTGATTATCAACACTCAGAAGTCAACAAATTTTTACGATAGATAACCTAAAAGTACAGGGTTTAGGGTTTAGGTACTTTAGCAGTAATTAGAAATTTTTAAATCGCGTGTTCGGTTGCCATACGCTAGACGGCAAAATATACTTACAAAATTTCGTATAAAATTATTAATATGTTGATAACGGTAATACTTTGTAGTATTAAGCTGGTTAAATCGTTTCTAAATTATCTCTTCTATCGCCACTTCAAGACTTTACATCAAACTACCAAATACCTTATTCACAGCAATATTAAAATTTACAATTGCATTACATTTTCGCTCACTTGCAAATATCACAAACAATAGTAACATTTGGTGTATGACACACTAGATGTAAATTGGAGCGAAATAAAGGGTTATTACAGCCAACACATATTATACAGGCTGTTCCATTTAAAAAACTCGAGAAAAAGCCATTTGAAAAACATCAAAATTTACTAAGTTCAATGAACACGCTGTATAGTGTATCTAATATCTTTGGATACTATCATCTACCTACTGGCTTTGACTAATGCCTCACATAGTTTAAAGGCAAAATCGGCAAAAATGTAGTTTTTACATAGTTTTTAAAAGATCCTGTAACTGGCACATTTTGGAAAAACAGTTGAATATCTCTGGAACTATTAACGCTGTGACTTAGCAACATACACGGTTGAATAAGCAAATTTAGTAGTGTTTATAATATAATAAAATATACAGGACATTCCATTTAAAAAAATGTACATACTTTCCGTCACACCTAAATGCAACACCCTGTATAAATGAAAATAATTTTACGTTATAGAAAATGGCGGGTCATACAACTTTTGTATAAAATATTCTTTTCTTTCTCAAACGATTTATTAACTATCGACCGCCGTGATACTAACAGTGTGTAAATGTAAATGTGGTCAGCATACCTGCTTTGGCGTTGTTCGAGTTCAGTCGCCTGTCTTGTTTAAATTTCCGCTTCGTCGCTAGATTCTGATTGAGCTGATTCTATAAATTTTGATGTTTCTGGGTGTTGTTTCTTGAAATTTTGAGTGAATATCTGTATTTATTTTACATTTGGAATTTATTCTTCTGTTTTACAGTTAGAGTTGAGTTTTAGTTTTTTATTTTATAGTTTTACTTAGATTGACTGCTTTGATGCACGATTGACCTTTGTTCAACACATTGAAGGCATTTGTTCTGCTGCTTCAAGATCTCTGGGGTTTGTGCTCAGAACCTGTCGTCTGTTACGTGATCCACTGATATTTAGAATACTATACTATGCCTATGTGCACAGCAAGCTGGAGTATGCGTCTTTGGTGTGGTACCCGTTCTACGCTAACCATATTCAGACGGTGGAGGCATTGCAGAGGAGATTTCTCAAGTACCTGTCGTTCAGGCTTGATGGAGCGTACCCTGAGCGTGGAGTTGATTACACCGCTTTGCTGGACCGACACGGTTGTGCTTCTCTTCGGAAACGGCGAGAGTTGCATGGTGCTTCGTTTCTGAGGAGGCTTATTCGCGGTGCGGTTGATTGTCCGTTGCTATTGGAGCGAGTCCGATTCCATGTTCCGCGACTGGCTTCCAGACGATCTGCCACTTTCCAGCTCCCGTCGACGCGTACTAATGTGGCCGCGTACGCGCCTATCTGCCATATGATGCGGAATGCCAACAGCGTCTTCGAGGATATTTTTATATAGCTTTCGGTTTAATGTTTCTTTTGTTTCAATTTTTTGATTTTTTATTTTTGTTATACGTATTACTCTTGCATTTATGATTTTTTTACTTATTTTTATTGTTACGGGTGTGTATGATTATGTGTACTAAAATTGTCCTGTAATTGGTTCGTGTTGGGCAATAAACATATTATTATTATTATTATTATTATTATTAGATTGAAAATCTTGCAATGAATCGTTTGCTAGATGAGTTTGGCAATACTTTCACGTTCGTTAAGAAATGGGAGGTGGTTGGCAATTTCTGCTCACAAAATTTAGTTAGTCGTAATAAATAGTGTCTTCGGGTTCATGTAAGAATAACAAACACATGGGTAATGTATTAGGAACATAAAATAAACGTTTTTGATGATTTATGTGAAACGTTTATCTCTTCTAACATACCTTTCTCGAAAATTCATAATCCCGCTTTTTAAGAAAGTATCGATAAGTATACTGGACGAGACATACTCGATGAATCCACAAATTGCAAATATTACGTACAAGGGCATGACAGAACAAGTTCTAACAATAAAGTCAAAACTAACCAATAAATATATTTGGGTTTCTGCAGATGAAAGTACAGAAAGAAAAGGTTAGATGCGTGGTCAACGGCGTCCTTTTTTACAAACCACAGCGTCGGCGAACAATCTTATAACGTTTACTGAACTTCTAATATCTTATCGGAAATCCATCCTCAACTGTTAACGCAAAAGTTTTAATACTCTCTAAAGAGACCTTTCTCCACGGGAAGTGTTTCCCGCTAGACAAACTTTCGAACAAACGCGTTAAAAATTAAGGGATGACGTCCCCAACTCGAAGGATCGTTAATTGGCCAATGCGGAATCTCAGCCCGATCATGTTAATTAACCACTTAACCCTGGCCGTCGTTTCAAGTTGTCCTTATTATAGGGGCCGTCAGATGGCGGTGTGCGGACAAAAAGACACCGTTCGTTTCGGGAATGTAACTTGGGCTACCAAACTTGTGCCATTCCTTCGGACGTGTCCTGAATAAGGATATAGTTCCTGGACAAAGCATTCAGGATTATTTTGAACGATCAAAAGTTTATTATATCTTTATCCCATCTATCATTTAATACGTCATAGGTAAGGTGACCAGAATTTTCTTGGGCCAAAGCGGGACCTTTACGATGGCGGGGGGCGGGGGTACTTATTATTACCAAATACTGGCGTTATCGTAAAATCCACCAACGCAAGCTATTGGTCAATTATTAAAAAAAAATAATTGTCAATATGGTTTTGATTTAGTTTTGGATACATATGTGTCTGTGGTTGGAATGTGTCCATGTTAAGAAGGGTTGATTCCATGCTTACAAAGGTTTATTCAATCTTTTGAATAAACATTACTTGATACAATAAATAGTTTCGTTGGTTCCCTATATTGCTGTCCAGAGATGCAAATTACAATTTTAGAAATAATTGCTTCTTTCTCTTAAATATAACTTTAATTATAAAACATAAAAATTGGCAGCTCACACGATATATAGAGTAAATAATTTAAAATGAAAAAACGCGTGATTTTTGCATTAAAACAGAAAAATTATCAACGTCAACGTCAATTTTGTACCTAGATACAACATTTTACCTATGGAGAGCATATAGTAAATTTTTAATCTTTTCTTTAACAAAAATAAACGTTCCAAAAACTATATGTTCTTTATACCAAACAGATATTGTAAATATGTAATACATTTTTATCCAGAAATATGTATTTTGTTGCTCTATTGAAACAACTTGTTTATTTATCATTAACAAAATATGGTTTTTGTGAAAGAAAAATTATGTACAAACGAATGTTCTAATTCAATGGCTACAAAATACAAAAACAAAGTATGCAGGGGCCCGGTTTTGAAAACAAAAAAAAATTAATTCTTTTGTCAGATTTCGGTACACACTTTTAAAAACCAACAAAAATGTAAAAAATTCCTCTTTGTACATATTATCACTGTAGTTTTGATTGCATTCTAAGAGTTAACACAATTTATGATTAAAATAAAACTAAATATATTCGTACGTTATTCTTTTTAATAAAATATACTACTGTAACGTTAACCGTATTTTTTGGAACATTGTCTACATTTTACTACAGTTTTTGAGTTATTTTTGCTATTTTTACTTTATGAAGATTCAATTAAAACAAAATTGTAGTGATGTAGTGCAGGCAAATTATGTTGAGAGTGGGTATTAATTGTAGACAGGAGTTTTATCATTGGAAATGGTAAAGGGGCTCATAGTGAACGTAGAAAAAATAAATGCAGGTGGTATAATGTTTATTTGGTGGGGTTGAAAGCGGGTGCAAAGTATATTATTGCGTTTTCCGGCGAAACTTGATGTTTTATCCAAAAGCGTCCTATACTAAGTTGTAGATCATAAAAAAATCTACAACATTCATATGGGTCACTTTTTACTATGACCTCAAAATTTCCGAGAAAAATGCGAATGCCAATGCCAAAACGAATTTTCTGTTTTTAATTTTTTGTTGTCGCAACAATAATTCAATTTTAATCAAATTTTGTGAAAGCGTGACTTTCTATACCTTAAATAAGTATACATTTTTTTATTACACAAAAAACAAGAAGTTTTTGAGATATTTAGTTCTTTCCGTCAAAATCAGACCTGTTTTAAAAGAAAATTGCAATACTTGTTACGGCACATTAAATTGTACGGAAAAAATACAAAGGAAACTGGCTCTAATTTCTACACTAATGCTATAACCATTAAATTAGAATAAGAAATCTTCAGATAAGTAAGCAAAATAACAGTTTTTGGCTTAGAATCAAAAAGTATCCAATACAAAAGTTGTAGGTCAAGAAAAGATCCACAAATTTTGTAGAGGTTAACATAACCTCAAAACTCCCGAGAAAAATTGCGAACAAGGCAATGATTGGCATAGTTAAATAACTATGCCATTCTATAAAAATCAAATAGAAAATGATAAATAAATACTTTTCATTTTTTATTTGTAAATTTGTAAATATATATTGACGAGGTGGGGTCGTTCGGAAAAAGATATTTGAAAATGCAAGTCGCGGTAGGTGCAGCGTGTCGTATACTGACGATGCCTGTCTCTCCGTCTGGATTCCACGTTGTCACCAAGGCCTTACGAGGTGCGCCAAGTTAATAGTTTCCTCCAGCCCGGTGAGCGAACTCATGTGCCAGGGTTGCGTACCGTCTTTTATCCTGCTCGGTCCAGGTCGTGTGTCGACACGTAGTGGAAGGGGGCTCCTACGCCCTCGCTGGTCATGGAGCGCACTGGTATTAGGGGCGTGTTACAATATTAACTTTTGTAATTTATTATTATCAATTATTAAAGTACTGTTTCACATTAAATGTTATCACATTTTTAACTAAAGATTTTTTCATAAACAGTTTGTGATCTTTTAAGACATAAATAATTTACTTTCAGAAGTTTCGTCAAAACTAAATTAAAATTATAAATTCTAAAAAAAATGAATTTTTCGCATTTTACTCGGAAGTTCTGAGGTTATGTTATATAGTAACCTCTACAAAAGTTGTGTATTTTTTCTTAACCTACAACTTTTGTATTCGATACTAAGACAAAAACTGACTATTTTGGTTACTTATCTGAAGATTTCTTATTCTGATTTAATGGTTATAGCATTAGTGTAGAAATGGGAGACAGTTTCCATTGTATATTTTTCCGTACAATCGAATGTCGTAACCAGTATCGCAATTTTCCTAAAAATTTAAACAAATAATGAACAATTACTGAAAAATTCACTATTGCAAAAGTCGTTTTTGAGTTTTTTAAATTTTTGAGCATGTTGTTAAATAGGGACTATTATTTTTTATTATTGTGTCAATAAGTACATGTAAAAACAACAAAAATGAGACCCAGAAGAACTGTACGATGATTTTTCACCACAGAATTTCTTTTTAAAAAAAGTCTGATTTTGACGGAAAAAACTAAATATCTCAAAAACTTCCTGTTTTTTGTATAATAAAAAAATGTGTGCTTATTTAAGGTATAAAAGGGCACGCTTTCACAAAGTTTGATTAAAATTGAATCATTGTTGCGTCAGCGAAAAATAAAAAACAGAAAATTCGTTTTGACATTGGCATTCGCATTTTTCTCGGAAATTTTGAGGTCATAGTAAAAAGTGACCAATATAAATGTTGTAGATTTTTTTATGATCTACAACTTAGTATAGGCCGTTTTTTAATAAAACGTCAAGTTTCGCAGTAAAACGCAATAATATGCTTTGCACCCGCTTTCAACCCTCCCAAATAAACACTATACCACCCCATGACCTGCATTTATTTTTTTTACGTTCACTATGAGCCCCTTTACCATTTCCAATGATAAAACTCCTGTCTACAATTAATACCGGTTTTGGCTTATAATCAGTTAATTTGCCTGCACTAATGTAAATTTTAACAATATATTTGCCATGATGTAAAGATGCAAACAAACTCTATTGCACATACGACTTCTTATTGTATCTGCGCCTGCCTTTTAAACCAAATCATCTTAACATACAAATGGCAGAAATGAATTGTTTTATAGTCATTCAACTGTGTCAAGTTGTTAACACGCTAGTCTAAGAATAATATTAATAAGTAATTTATATTTTTTAGAAAATAAATAGGTTCCGCGTCATGCAGTGTGTCAATATACGTAAATGCTGACGTTTCGCGAACTAAAAAATGTTGCTCGCTTCTTCAGAGCTAACTGAATACTCAGTATTCACGGCTTAACTCGGAAGCAATTTATTTTCTAAATGATTCTGGCCGCGAAAGCCTACATACCTACTTAGTTTATATTTTTCTTTGTAAAAAATCACTAATTTCACCTTTCAAAAGTCAACAAAATCACTAAGTCAATAGCGACACCAAAATGCTGTTTTAAAATCCACCAATAGAAATACTATTGTTTTTTATCATGAAATTTGCAAAAGAATGTTTGGATCAAATAAGAACAAACCTATGATGTGATATGAAAATTTTAAGATTTTCCCAAAAAGCGGGACATTTTTAATCCTCCGCGGGATGCGGGGCAAAATGTTAAAAATCGGGACTGTCCCGCCAAAAGCGGGACGTCTGGTCACCTTAGTCATAGGGCAGATTACACCATCAAAGTAAGATAAGATGACACTCGATATTCTATCATTTTGCTTTCAAATCTTTTTAAATACGCTGTTTTAGTTTAACGAAATAAATACGAACTAATGGTAGTATTGGTAACAAGGTAACTTAAGTACCATAATAATAACATTTTGTGAACAATTCCATGAAGCCATTGGTACCTATGGTGTGGCTTAGACGGCTGACAATCCACTATAATGAAAGCGGACGCTATGGTGCGCGAAATCAAAGCGGTAAATTTCAGCAGTTGTAACCGGGCTGAGATTTGGGAAAAGTTTCAAAATTTACGGACAGTTCCGAGTGGAACTTAAACGAGTATTATACTGCCTTAGCGATGAGTCTGGCGCTCGCCGTGGATTATATTAATGCAAAATGCGCAGTAAAGTTTTGCTAAATTCCGCGGCTGAAACCTTCACCGCCGTTTAAGAGAATATGCAACAGTTTGTGTTGCATTTATTTGCCTGTGTTCGTCGTACCTGAAACATTTGATGGTTCCCACACAGTTAAACTTTAATGAGATCTTGTTTTATAGGAATGTTACAGTCGCTAATACTTTTATTATGGCAATAGGTAGGTACTCTTTGTAAATAAAAGATAACACAGTAGATATGTACTTGCAAACGCTTGTAACGCAGAAATAACCTAAATATTTAATAATTAATAATAATTACATCTTGATCTTATTAGATTTACAGACGAAAATAGCAACTAGGTATAAAAGTTTTGCGTTAAATATTTTTGAAAACAAGATCTTTGGGCAGGGTTTTACGGCCAACTTTACCGATCTGCCAGAATTAGAACACAATTGCTGATAGAAGATTTATATTATATACAGTGAATACAATAACAATTATATTTTATAGACCTATAATGGACCAACATTTGCATTGCTGGACTTAATCATTTCTGAGTTTTAATGTCCTAAAATATCATAGCCATAGTCAGAATTCTGATTTAACTAAGGTGACCATTATTATTTTACACGGCATAACCCGGAAGCAGTTTATTTTCTAAATGATTCTGGCCGTGAAAGCCTACGTACTTACTTGATCTCACTCTACGGGGAGGATGTTTACAAACTTACCAATGATTTTGACACTTTACGAACAAAACGAAGCAAGATGTTATCCAATCTTGCTTTTTTGAGAAGGTGTAGGGACAAAGGTTTAGTACCAACATTCCTGCGTACCAAGCACCATATCAACACCGCTGCCGCCAAGAAGATTTTGAGGAGAACGGAGAATGCCTTATTACGTGAAAGGGTACATTTCACGTACAGATCTTTACAGGACACTACAGATAAATTGCTAAAACTTCACCTCAAATTAGCAAATAGATTGTCAGCCGAAGATTGGGGTAAGCTTGATTCCACCACATGGAGAAAGGCGGAATTCCAGTTTGAGAAAGCAACCGAAACTCACAAGAAGAAGTTTGTTAGGTTAGAGGCTAAGAAGATTGTGGCCAAAACTACTACTGTGGACAAAGTAGTTATAAATATGTCTAATCACCAACTCTCCACCGGTGAATTGTCGGTCCTAGGCAAAGGATTGAACTTTGCAATCGCACCGATAAGAATACCTAAGGAGGAAATTATTACGGAAGTAGAAGCCGCATTGTACAAAATTCCAGGTGTACAAGCAGAGGACATTCGTCAAGAGGTTTCCAGGATAATTAGGAAAGCTACCCCGCCCAAGAGCAATATTACCAAAGAAGAGAAGTACTCTCTGAAAACCATCAAGGACAACAAGGATATCACAGTACTACCAGCAGACAAAGGGAATGCAACGGTGATATTGAACAAGGAGGACTACAACAGGAAGATGGACGATCTATTGGACCCGAATACGTACCGTAAAATTTCCAAGGACCCAACAGATAAGATAGGAAGGCGAGTGAAGGAATTGGTTAAATCATCATCGATTCCCGTACAGGAACAAAGAAGCCTTTTTGTTCAAGCCCCTAGGGCACCTAGGATCTACGGTTTGCCAAAGATCCACAAGGATAACGTACCTTTAAGACCAATCGTTAGCGCAATAGGCTCCCCAACCTATTTGTTGGCAAAATACTTGGCGAAAACCATCCAACCGTTTATAGGACAAACTACATCTTTTGTCAAGAACTCTGAACATTTTATTCAGATTTTGAAGGAAGTGGTCATTGACCCTCAGGATATACTCGTAAGTTACGACGTAACATCACTCTTTACGTGTGTTCCGGTTAAGGAGGCAGTCGAAGGCCTCCGGACAACACTTGTCCCCCTAGGTCTACCAACCGATGTTCCGGATCTAGTAGAGTATTGTCTCTCCACCACATACTTCAAGTGGGCGGGAGCGATGTATGAGCAGGTAGAGGGTGCAGCCATGGGATCACCTTTGTCACCGGTAATCGCCAATTTCTTCATGGAATTGTTTGAAGAAAAAGCCATTACATCAAGTCCCTGCAAACCCAAGCACTGGGTCAGAATTGTCGACGATACCTTTGTGGTTTGGCCACACGGTAGAGATAGACTTACTGAGTTCCTTAACCACCTGAACAATGTTAGTCCTTCCATCAAATTCACGATGGAAATAGAAGAGGACAATCAGCTGCCTTTCTTAGATGTGCTGGTATACAGAACGTCAACGGGTAGACTTGGACATACAGTCTACCGTAAGAAGACACATACCGATCAGTACTTGAACGCCAAATCACACCACCACCCCCAACAGAAGGGAAGTGTTATTAACACTTTGTTCAACAGAGCCGGGCAGGTATGCGACTCTAGCACCTTACACGACGAACGGAAACACTTGGAGTGGGCCCTACGCCAGAATGGATACACCAAGTCTGACATACGGGGTGTCACAAAGAAAACCGCAAGTCTCAGAGGAACCGCAAGAGTCAAAGGGGTTCGCTTGCTTACCATACGTAAGTGGGGTATCAAAGAGAATCGGTAGAGTACTGAAGAAATCGGGTATCACGGTAAGGTACAGAGCACCAGCTAAGGTAAAGGATCTTTTGCCTAACCTAAAGGATATCACACCACTCCTGAAGAACGAAGGGGTATA
This sequence comes from Aphodius sticticus, assembly GCA_963966075.1. Taxonomy (NCBI): domain Eukaryota; kingdom Metazoa; phylum Arthropoda; class Insecta; order Coleoptera; family Scarabaeidae; genus Aphodius; species Aphodius sticticus. The sequence continues at coordinate 15,966,141 of OZ014513.1, forward strand.
CAAGATAACATGTGAGTGCGGAACATGCTATGTAGGACAGACAGGACGAAGCATCGAATGTCGAATAAAGGAGCACAATAGGGACACCCGGCTTTTTTTTTTTTTTTTTTTTTTTTTTTTTTTTTTTAAAAGAGCGGAAGGGATTGATGATCCCACCTCCACCCCGCTGTCGGGTATCACCGAAGCATTCAGCCGACAGCGACATCTTCTTTAATCTGATTTTTAATCAATTGAAAAAGCAAGTTTTCCCTTTCGCTCTTTTGGGTTTGGGTAAAAACCTTTAATCTCAACAAAAACCAAACTAAAAACAACCACCTACGCTAACTACATGCCTTACAACTACTCACTAACTACTAAACATGCATTTTATTAATTATTATCTAACATGCTCTTAAGTGCTAAACTACCAAACTACACATGCAGCACATATTCATGTGTCCACTACATTGCGTTCACGCGCACTATGCACCGCCCGCGCACCAGTCGCGAAAAACGAAACGCGCACAGCGCGACGCGGGGAATGCTTTATACGCGCTCACGCGTTACCACCAGGACTAGTTTGACGATTACGTCCACTATTTTCGGGGACACTCACTCCGTTCTTTATTATTCTGGGACTGCGGTACTCCAGCTGTCCCTCCCTGACTTCGGACTTCCTGAAGTCTTGATAGTCCGGTTTTCCTGGACTCTTATCCTTCTCTCGCTCCGGTCTTTCCTGGAGCTCTCCTGCGCCGGCTATCCAGGCGCTATCTCAGCTTTGTTCCATCTTTTCTGTTCTGTCCCCAGGCCCATCTCGGTCCCTTATGCACTAAGGGGCGGGAGGTCCTGTTGCTTCCCGACGTTTGTCATCCTTGTCCTTTTCTTGGAGGATTCTTCTTATGGTTTCGGAGATGTGTTTCCATTGATCTGGACCCTTGAGCATTTCCTCCACCATCTTCTCTTCTGTCAGTCCTTCTTCGTGCGGGCACGCCCTTCTCACTTGTTCCCATTGATTGCATTCAAAGAGCGTATGGCCTGGTGTGTCCATTCCTCCGCAATACGCACATTCCGGACGCTCTCTCCTCTTGTACTTGTGGAGGTACGTCCCGAAACAACCATGTCCAGTGAGCGCCTGTGTGAGCTCGTATGTAACCTCACTATGCTTTCTGTTTACCCAGTCTGCCACTCTGGGTATTAGGCGGTGGGTCCAGCGGCCGACTTCCGCGTTGTCCCACTCCGTCTGCCATCTTTCGAGCGTCGTGTTTCTATGTTCCCTTCTTGTCACTCGGTCTTGGGGTGTCTGAAGGTACTTTCGAGCTCGTTCATCCGCCTTTAGGTGTATCGGGACTAGTGAGGCGACAACCTGAACAGCCGCTGTCGAGACTGTTCGGTATGCCGACGACACCCCGATGGCTGCACTTCGCTGCACTTTAAGCAGCCTCTCCCTTCTATTAGCATACGCTAGGTCTTCCACCCAGACCGGGGCAGCGTACAGCATTATTGACTCCGCCACCGATGCTAGGATTCTCCTCTTACTCGCTCGGGGTCCATTTACTTTAGGCATGAGCCTAAGTAGCGCCCCGGTCGTCCTTTCTGCTCTTGCGGCCGATTCGTCTATGTGCTTCTTGTACCTGAGATTCTGTTCAATGTGCACTCCCAGGTATTTTACACTTCGCAGGGGCTTGATCGTCACTCCGCCTACCGAAATCTCAACTGGGTCTTGCTTTCGTCTGCCGCAGAGCATTACCGCTTCTGTTTTGTCTGCGGCCAACTCAAGGCGGTGCTCCTCTAACCACTCCACGATGCGAGCGATTGCCGCGTTTGCTCTGTCTTGGACCTCAGCGCACGTTTTACCGGTTGTTATTAGTGCTAGGTCGTCGGCGAACCCCACCAACTCCACTCCTGGAGTTTCAAGTCTCAGCACGCCATCGTAGAAGACATTCCACAGTGTTGGTCCGAGAACTGACCCCTGTGGTACCCCGCTGGTGATGGATATTCTCTCCGTGGCTCCGTTGTTTCCTGTGAGCACCAACCACCTATTCTCCAAATAGCTCTGCAGAAGTCTTCCAAGGTAGGGGCTGATGTCCCTCCTTTGTAACTCCGCCAAGAGCTCTTCCCACGCCACGGTGTTGAAGGCGTTTTTGACGTCTAGGGTAACCAGCATGCAGAAGCGCTTGGTTCGCCGCGTTCCCTGGTTTGCCCTCTTTGCTGCTTCCGTTACAACCTTCACTGCATCGACTGTTGATCGTCTCTCTCTGAAGCCGAACTGATTGTCTGCTAGTGGAGCTTTGCTATCTAGTTCACGTTTGAGTCTGTCAACCAGAAACTGCTCCAGTAGTTTCCCCACACTGTCGAGCAGGCAAATTGGCCTGTACTTGGCTGGCGTTGACTTTCCCTTTGTCAACAGAAGCAATTTGGCAGTCTTCCACTGGTCGGGATATGTTCCTTCGGTTAGAATCCCGTTCATTACTTCGGTGACGTATTCTCCCGCTCGTGCCACCATGGTTTTGACCGCCTCTGGAGGAATTCCATCGGGACCGAGAGCCTTATTCCCTTTTATTTTGGCGGCTGCTTGTCTCGTTTCGTCAACCGTGAAAAGCTCTATGTTAATGTCCTCGCCCGCGTTCAGCCATCTTTGGGTGTGCCGCATGGGGTGCTCGGGAAAGAGTTCCTTGGCGGTTTCTCTACTTGCGTCTAGTGTCAGGTTTGGTGGGGGGGCTCTGGCTTTCAGCCCGGCTAGGCAAGATCCAACAGTCCGCTGTTGCTCAACACTGCCACGAGTCGGGACACACAATGGATTTTGATGACGCGAAGATGTTGGCAAGGGTGGGTAATTATCATCGAAGGCTTATTAGAGAAGCCATCGAAATTTACAAACATCCTGACAACATCAATCGCGAGGACGGTACTGACATTAGTAGGGTCTGGAAATCGATCCTAACGCGGTCAGGTGGAAAAACACATGGAGCGGTAGCGCCAGATGTGCGCAGTGAGGTGTAAATTCAGGTATATAAGGGAGACTTTCTTGGTAGGTCTTCAGTATTCAATTAGCTTTGAAGAAACGAGCAACATGGCTCGCGAAACGTCAGCATTAACAAATCTTGACACACGGCATAACCCGGAAGCGGTTTATTTTCTAAAACATTATTATTTTGTTGAAAAGGAGGACATTTCGACCCAACCCTAACCGTAAACCGACTGAAATACAAATATATTTGAGTTATGATAACTTCTACATCAACGGGCATACAGGAAGAGCCTGTATTGATGGCGTTTGATAAAATATGGGCACTACAGCCAATGCCTAAAATGTTCTTCTTCGTCAATGTTTCCCATTTAGTATGCACATTATTTTTACCTCGCCTCTTACAACAACCAAAGTTGATATTCGTGTTGTCTGCTGATATAGCCACAATTTTTTCTTTTAAATTATGTTCGCATACAACTTTAAAGACACGACTTCTAGGATATCACTATCGCTTCTAAATTTAAAATGTTTACTTTATTTCCAGTATTCCAGTCAAAATATCTAAGATGCATCCGACATAATCGATACAAAAGACACTTTTTCTAAATCCTTTTTTAATATTTCCTCACAGAGTTTTTAAAAACGGAAACTATAATAGCTTCACATTTTGTTCTAGCACACGAAAATTTTGAAACGCAAAACTTTTTAAGTAATTTACCAGTGCAATCCGTGCTTCTAAAACTGTGATTGTGAACAACTGTATGAAAGGCAAATGTACCTTCGCAAACACTTATTTGCTTTTCATTTGCGGAGAACATTGATTTTGGTAAAAAGGTTGTAATTTTTATGCTCAAGGGTGATGCAGTTAGATTTTGTTGGTATCTATTAGTTTGTTCGTGTTTTGTTATAGCTGATCGTCCACCAACTGCTTTTGAAAATTCACCACATTTAAACATTTTAGTAGCGTATGGTCATTTTTGTTGGTTAGATCAAAAATGGAAATTCATTCTTCAACTGTTCGTTAAAGTGGCAGCAGCGTTTCAGACGCTTGAAGTCGCTCATTGGATCGGCATCGGCAGTATCTGCACTTGTAAGATGTATTAATACATATTTACAATTTGAATTGTATGACAGAATACATAAGCCGTCAAAAGGAGGACAAGGAGGACATTCTACAAAAAAGGAGGACCTTAGGAGGGCAATAATTGGGGCAAGCCCCCAAAAAGGAGGACTGTCCTCCCTAAAGGAGGACGGTTGGTCACCTTAATTTAACAGATAGCCTGATCAAAAAAATTAGGGGAACACTTTCTTCGGAACCTGTAACTTTTGAAATATTAGTTCTTGGCAAATCAAATTTGGTATACTTCAGCGGCATATGTTTAACTAAAGAAAATTACAAAAACAATGTTACAACTGTTAGTTACTTCTAAGTTACACTTAAAAATGTAAATTAATAACGCAAAACAAAATGGAAATGATTGTCATAGTATCGATAACAGTCGGGTTTTCTGTGGATTGGTGAGGTTCAATACAGTGTATCCCCACTAGCACGAATCACTTCCTTACACCTGGCATGCTTTGCACTAGTCTGCGAAGAGTTTCTTGGGGTATGCTTTCCCATTCCTCAATCAGGGCTTGTGTCAGTTCCTGTATGGTTAGTGGTGGATTAGGGCGCTTGTGAACACGTCGGTCAAGCTGATCCCACACGTGTTCAATAGAACTCAGGTCAGGACGCCGGTCATTCCATGATCTGAATTCCGCGTTCATGTGGTGCAGCAGGCACCACATGGTCCTCCAAAATGTTTTCGATGTAATTCATGGCATTTAGTCTACCAGGAACCACAACAAGATCAGTTCTGCTGTCTATACTGATTCCAGCCCAAACCATCACAGATCCACGACCAAATCTATCCACCTCCTGCATAGTAGCGGCTGCGTAGCGCTCACCAGGACGTCTATATACACGTACTCGACCGTCGCAACAAAATCTGCACTCGTCTGTAAACAGTACAGAAGTTGACGAAGTTGCCAATTTCTGTGATCCAGAGCAACCCTCATTCGCGCTGCTTTGTGATGCTGCATAATCCGTGGTACGCAGACAGGTCTTCTTGGTTTCAAATTCGGTTCTTTTAATCTGTTCCTAACAGTTTGATCAGAAATTTCTATTCCATGTGCTCGTCTTAGGTCGTTTAGGAGGTCTCGTGCTGTGGCAGTACGCTGACGTAGAGAGGAAAGGACAAGAAATCTGTGTTGATTTTGAGTTGTTTTTCGATTTCGACCTTGTCCAGCTCTTCTAACATATTGGCCAGTCTCCCGAAACCGATTCCATAAACGGTGAATAACAGAAGGGGAAACTCGAAGGTCCCTGCTAACATGTCGAATAGAGTGGCCATGGTGAATAAGGGCGACAGCACGAGCAACTTGCACTGCACTAAGATGCCTCATTTTACTTCTAATGACTTTCTAATCAACGCGAATTGACAACTGAATTCATTTGTCATCTTTAGTAGGCTTTCATACGTGAATTCAAAGCATACTTGACATTTGTTCCATTTTGTTTTGCGTTACTAATTTAGATTTTTAAGTGTAACTTAGAAGTAACTAAGAGTTGTACATTGTTTTTGTAATTTTTTAGTTAAATATATGCCCTTAAACAATACAAAATTTGATTTGCCTAGAACTATTATTTAAAAAGTTACAGGTTTCGAAGACTGTTCCCCTAATTTTTTTAGGAGTGTAACGAACAAGAAATTGTTAAATTTTTCCAAGAACAAACCATCAATTTTTTAAAGCTAAATTTATTTGCGTTGTCGAGGTTTACTTAATTCATTTTTTTTTCATCGAGGTTTTTTTAATTCATCGGCTGCTTAATTTTTTTCATTTGTACTGCACACATTCTAATTTTTCAAATGCAATTTAAAAAAAATCAAGTGTACAACTAGAAACATAATAAATAAAAAAAATAATGCAATATTCTTATTTCTTCTGCTATTTTATATGAAATACGTAGAATCCTTCTTGTAGATTCAGAATGAGGCGGTCTCATAAATTCAACACGGAGGATAACGGGATATACATACATAAATGCTGTTCGCAAAGTTTTATAGCTTTAGAATCTTGTTATTTTGTCAGTCGGTACCATTGGCATTATCTCTGCATGTCCCGGTTCATGTTTAGCTGGATAAAGTTGGCGAATGCAATTTTTGAACGTCGCTCGGAGCAAGTTCGCCAGATTTATGTTGAAATACTGGGTGAAGTTCGATTCTTGCCGAGCAAGACATTACCTCAGGGGGATGAAGTTATTCGTCTTTATAACGATACTAAAGGTTCGATTTTTGATTATTTTTTTACTAAATCTGTACAATGGTAATCGTCTTAAGAAAACAGGATAATCTCAACGTACACTCAAAGTTTAAATTCGCTACCACATTTCTACTTGAGATAAAACAAGCTAAGATCTTTTGTGTTTGAAAAAAGTACCGATATTATAATTTTTTTGAACGAGGGTTTGCATTTTTAAGAAATAAATAGATGTCTATAACTGAAATATTGATTTCCGGGTGGAAACCGCGTTGAGAACTGTGAAGCAGTCAACGTTTCGCGCTCTGTTGCAAGAGGCGTCTTCAGGACTAAGTTATCAAACCAAGTGCTCTTCTTAGCACTCGTCATCGGCTCGGGATTTGAGGTCGACTACAGCATGTATCACAGGCCCGTACTGCGAATTAAAACATACATCGTACATATTTAGTGATGTAACCAGCATTGAAGTTGAAGGTTAGAAATGATGGACTCTTTCTTTAATGAAAGAATAGTTTGCAAATGTACAACGAAGAGCTGTATGCCTATTTTTTTTGTTTTTAACGCCTTTTTAATCAACAGCAGCAATCAGATATTATCAGGTAGCGTAAACAAATAAAATAACAAAACCAAATATTTTTTCCCAGGCCTCAATAATATGATTTTGGCTAAAATCAAGATAATATAAATACATAAATATTCATTGAATAAAGTTTCTTGAGTAACTGCGTTGCGTGCGTACCTGTTTTGCAAGTATTGAGCAAGAATTCTGAAGTATTATTCCAAGGAAGTATAACAATTAATTATCAATGTCAGAAATTCCTTTCTCAAATACCTAAAGCACAGCTGTTGTATCTGTCAAAAAATCACCATCAAGAGAAGGTACTTCTATTACATTCTATCGGAATTATATAAATTGGAAGCAATGAAGTAAAATTATTGTGGTTACCTGTAGCCCATTGCAATTGAATTAATCTGGTCATATGTTCAAAATAAAGTTGCAAAAAGCTACAATACATTTGAAATTAAAGTTATGTTAAATTTATGTAACAAAGCACTGTCTGAAAAGAAATATGGCAAAACTGTGTTGCAATTTTGCAACACAATTTTTGGTTTTGAAAATCAAAACCAATACATATTGTGTATACATATATTGATCATATTTTTGACTCAATTGCAGAAACAATTATTATAATCAACTTGCATGAAGATGATGATGATGACGACTTATTAGGCTCCACGACAAGAGTTCAGATAATGATAAAGAAGTTGCCGCAATATTGTTCCAATGTTGGTGGTTCTTCTGAAACTGCACAATTCGTTCAAAGTTTAGGACAAATACTTGTCGCAATTGAAACATCCAACTGATTTTTGGCAGAAATAATGTTGTGAAATAATAATAAATCACAAAACAGGATATGTATACAATTCCAGAAATAAAAAAAATCAGTTATGCTATTTTCAAAAACAAAGCCTAAAGAGAAAATGACAAAAATATTGAATACGGTCCTGAGAGTTGATCGTTCGAAATCGTCGCGCGAAGCGTCGCATCGTTTCGCGCGCTTTATCCCCTTTCCCTGAGGGGTACCATCCTGCGCACCGGATCGATCACATTATTTTCCCTATTTAAAATTCCCAAATAACTTTTATGTTATTCTACATCAATGGATGAGTGTCACAATAAATAGGGATTGTTTACGTGCTAACTGCGTTGTCCTGCTATCGTTCGTTTCTGAGATATCCGCGTCCATAAAAAGCTGGCTTACACATTTTATTACATAAGAAATCAAGAAAATAAAAATATCAATCTATAGAAGAGGTTCTAACTGTAACCTAACAAAAATTTAAATCTTTTTGGTAAGAGGTTTAGGAGAAAACAAATCGGAAAGTCGAGAATGATTTTAAAACCACAAAAAATCGGGTACCCTTTTTTACTTCTCTCGCGCTCGTGCCTAAGCCGACGGGCGGAAAATTTTGATATTCACTCCTATTATGTAGAAATGATTCAGGGGTATAACGCACTTTATTTCATTTTTTTTTGTTCAGCCGTTTCAGGGTTACTAGCCTTCAAACACAGGGCTCATTACTTTTGCAACCGATAGTAAATAAATATTTCTTTTCTTTTGAGATAAGGCCGAAAGGAAGTTAAATAAAAAAATAATTATACGATACTGTGAACAAAATAATGCAGATTACTAGTTCTTCTTCGCATGTAAAGTTATTCTGGGTGTAAAATTGAGAAGAGAAGGTCATACCTTGTAAATCTTTTTTTTGCAATTTTAGAATATTGCCTGAGTCAATTGTAAACAAATCTTGTTAAATATTTACACTGCATAACGATTTTTCGTGTTCACATTGTCCCGGGATGAGGTGGCTCGCTTGCTAGGAGTAAATTATGTAGATCGGCGCGTTTAATTGGCCCTTGTGAGCAGCGAACTGAGTGCTGGGAGATTTTACGGCAGAAAAAGTCGAACGCGAACGAATCGAACCGGGATAATTGCGATTCTCTATCGCTCTGCTCCCACTGACTCCCTTATCTGAGATATGACTCGGAATTGTGCAGACCCAGCCCACACCCGCCACGAGCTACTCAGCCAGCCACAATCAGAAACGTTAAATACCTACCATCCAAAGTAGTTCCCATTGAATTTACGACGAAGAATTGAGGGAAATCTGAAGCGTGAATGGTTAAGTAATTACTAATTGTCTAAACGCGAACTGAAACTTGAACTTAAAACGCTTCCCTGTAAATGTTAAGTTGTTCGAAGTCAATCTTATGATGACAATGGGTACACACAGCGAAAATATTCTCAAAACGTCAGAACAGCTTGCGGCTATGGATTTAGAGGAAAGTTAATATTTACTTCTCTTGAAACATTTTCTTTTATTTAAGTTCTTGTACTCACACTCAAAGAAAGTTCTAATCTCAGAGTTATGAGTTTGAGTTAATATTGCACGACAATACGGTGATTCTGGTGAGAAAATATTATATAAATAGCGTACGTACCTAAAGTAATCTTAAATATTTCAATAGACTATTAGGCTATCATTATTAACTTAATAAATTGTACACTTACAGATTATAGATTAATAAGATGGTGGAGTTATTTGCACAGAGGAATATTCCTGAAGAGATTATTCATATATTAAGGTAGTATGTAAACTATGCATAGGCATTTGAATGTACCAATTGAAGATGCCATCCAGATGAAGGTGCATAGTATACGTATAGTATCCATTATGTTTTAGCGTCTGCAACAGCGATGATGTACCAATACCAGCACTGAAAATAAATATTTTTTCTTTACTGGTATAATGATATGTAATAAATTTTATTTCTAATATAATGTGGTGTAATTCTCCAAGACTTCCATATTGTATCATAAATAGTGATCATTAGTGCTCGGATTCTAAGCATTTTGCTTGGGCAGTTTTAATGTAAGCAGTTTAAAAAGCTTGAGGATCTCCACGAATTGAGAAAAAATAAAGAATTTTGCGCTATTTTTATTTTGCTTTTTCCCGGATTTTGCAGATATGCGCTTATTTTGCCATATTTCTGCCTATTTTAACTTTTTACGGCTTTTGGGCTGTTTATACCCGTTTTTATAACCGTGCGCACAACAACAGATTTTCGACTTTTTAGTGCATTTGAAATGCTATTGAGGATAAATGGCTGTCTGCCACATAGATAAAAAAATCCCGAATTAATTATTCAAAACAATAAAACATTCTGCACAATGTGCATAAAAACTGTAGGTTACAATTACAATATTTTACGATTTGTCTCTTGGTAGTGATTGTTTTGATTTTAGGCCTATTTTGTTATATCCTCTAATAACTGCTCTGAGGTTTGGTTGAACTTGACTCTTACGAGAGTGAGCACATTCAAGTAAATAATTTTATAAACAGAGAGAAATTTTTATTCTATCCAATATGATCACAGTCTTGAGCGAATATGAATATCTATACTATAATATATTCTCAGATAATCAAGCATATACATTCAAACGTGAGAAAATATTTATTTGTGTGGAAACTGGAAACACATAATTTTCTTGAATGAATAGTATCTACTCATTTCAAGAAAATATTTTCTCAGATATTCAAGCATATGATACATTCACTTTAATAATATCCTTTTATTCTTCTTGACTGTACATATACACACAGAGAAATGATTGTCTAATGTTAAGAAAATAACATACTTAACATAATTTGTTTGTTTTAAGGAGAACACATACTTGTAATAAGAATAATTCTTTAATATAAAACAACGTTTAGTCTTATAAGAACCTTTGACTAGTATTGTAACAAGTAATAAAGCCATATACAAGTGGAGAGAATAAACAAGTGGAACGTCGACAAGTTCTTTTATTTCATTCCGACACTACACCCCTTTTCGTTGAAGAAGATGTTCCTCAACAGTGGAAACTTTAGACCATCTTTAAGTAGTAGTCATTCATCTTTACTAGTAAAACTGTAAGGCCATTTTTGTTGATTTTTTCTTATGTTTATAAACCACTCTTGTGCGAGCACAACGTTTGTTTTACGAACTAAGTTAGTGAACTGTATAAAAAATGTACCCCGTGGGGAAAGTGTAAAAAATACGGTTTACACCGTGTTTAAGACATAAAGTGAAATGGAAATTGCAAGGAGTACAGTTTGTATGGAAAATATGAACTCCGTCTTATCTCTCGCGTCGGATTTTTTTTTATCACTTTCTCTGAGGCAACTGTCGATTCGCCTGAAAAATGTTTCCCCCCGTATTAGCGGGTCGCAACCCCGAAAAATTAAAATAGAATCCATAAAATGCGAAAGACCGTGGTCGGGTTATGACAGCACTGATTTACATAACCGGATTATCTTTATGATAGATAAAAAGCGGGTCATAGCGTCGCAGGTATTAGATTTTACGATAGCGTATTTCGCGTAGTGCCTGCTTGAGTGAAACCAGTTACGTTGGAATCTATTAAAGGATCGGATAAACCGTATGGGCCGTAATACGAAGTAGGAAACATAAATGGCCCTGTATAAACAGGTATCAGGAAAAGTTTCGGAAAAGTGGAAAGTTCTCGACAATAAAGTTGTTCAAGAAGCCGGAAAAGTTTGTGCTTCTGACAGTTAATTAAAAAAGCGAGTTCAATTAACTGTAATTCACCAACCACTTACATAGGTACCATTTTGGTGAACGTTAAAATAGGCATTATTTTCAGTAAACGGTCTGTTGTCTGTTTATCATTTCTTATTAATAACAATACACGTTTTACCACCACTTACGTTTTTAAAGGAACGTTCTTTTTTAAATTTCGAATAATTTTCATTTTCCAGATAAAGGACGATAGCAAATGGTGGTAACTACATATAACAGATATCCATATGGATAGTAATTATAAAAGATATTCATTTTTCGATATCTCTTATAACTACTAAGATGAGATCTCTACGTTGTCATTTTGGTGGAGGTGCCGGAGATTACACAGGTGTACTATAATATCATGTGCAAACTAAAGGGGGTGGGATGTTACATAAGTAAATGATCAGCGCTTTTTGTAGCTTCTTTGCGAAGAACTCACAAAATAAAAAAATTGCTATCACGTAAGATTTTCGACAATAGTTAAAACGTCAGAATATGTATGTAGCACCACAAACTAGGAATTCTTAACGACAGTTGAGTTGACCAGGACGACAGACTTTCAAATTTTATTTTTGTATGCTGTTTGCGGAAAGCAAATTTTGTTTTTATTTTTTAGTTTAGTTAGTTAATTTGGATCTTATCAACCTTAATTAACACCTGTAGTGTAGAGTGTGCCAAAATATACCAAATACTCTAATTAAAATAAAAATGTTATAAATATATCTTATTTTTGCGCTACAGCACAACGTTGTTTTCCGACTTAATGTACTATCGTGGCCATATATTATGTCCCCTCTTTTGACGTCGGTTCTCTCGCAAATCTAGGGGCGAAAAAATTTGAAAAAAATCTGATGCTGTCCTTGATTAATACTCTACCACTCCTAAAAATTAGAAAGCTGTATATGTTGGCGTTTTCCCGATTTTCCAAATTAAGAAGAATTGGCGCTGTTTTTGGCCCGCAAATTTCATTCGTTTACTTTAGCAATTAATTACTCCAGAAATAATCCATAGATTTCAACGAAATAAAAAGTAAAATCACCCGCGGAATGTTAGCTTTCAATGTGCATTTTTGTAAAATGATTGGGTTAGTGATTGACTCACAAAAAGCTATATTATGCAATGCCGGCAATTCCGTTATTAGAAGAGCTAGAATAATGAAATATAGACTATAGGCTACCCAATAATTCATATTTTTAAAGATTATTACATAATCAATGTATATCTTGCATTTTCCATACAAAAGATCGTGCTGAAACGCCGCGTGAATTCCGACGCTATACGGTCTTTGGTGTGATGCGGGGAAGGGAGTCGTTAGCGGTGCTGTCGACAGTGAGAGAACGGCGGTCAGCTGATTACCAATACACAAAATGAACGATAACTTGTCAAGGTAGTAATTTTAACTAACAAAGTTAAATTCTTAATTTTTTAATTCAGAATTTTGATTATAATATGTGACCCGCTACGAGAGAAATGCCCTAACTGCCATCTCTCGTTTCGATAGTATTGACTCCTGTGTTTGACGTCTCATAACTCTAAAACTACTGAACAGAAAAAATTGAAATAAAGTATGACATACTCCTCAATCATTTCTACATATGTTGTATGACTATCAAAATTGTTTGCCTCTCGGTGTAAGCATGAGCGCGAGTTTGCACCCGATGTTTGCATTTCTAAATTAACGGTCGTCTTTTCGATTTTTTTTCTCCTAAACCGCTTACCACAAAAATTTCAATGTTTGTTCAGGTTGCATTCAGAGTCTCTTCTATCGATTGGCATTTTGTTTTCTTCAGTTTTTATACAATGTTGTAAACGAGATTTTGATGGAAGCGGATAGATCACTAAGGAATGTTAACAGGACAATGCAGTTAGCATGCATATAATCTTTATTTACTTGGTCACATGTCCCTTGAATTAAATAGAATTCCGACCATTTGGATTTTTTTAAGACCGAAATAAACATGAAAATATTTTGCGCAGATCGGCCAGACCGGTCAGTGACTCCGTCTGAGTCCGTTTTTGTGTTTATTTATTAGTAATATTTAAATACAGGCAAAACAATATAACATAAATGCAACGCTTGATATATTACATATATTACAAACGGCAGTTCTGAGCGTATAAAACTGATAGGTCGTTATACACATTGTGTCCGTAAACACTGTTCTCCGTGCGATCCGTGCGATCCCCCACTACCGGCAGCGTCGCTGTCGGTCCCTTCCCCCGCATCACCTCAAAGACCGAAGAGCGCCGCGTCAATTGCGGCGATCATGAGATGTTTCAACACGATCTTTTGTAGGGAAAATGAAAGATAAACAATAATTCTGTAATAAACTTTAAACATATGATTTATTAGGTAGCCTATGATCGATACTTCATCATCCAAGCTCTTCTAATAACGGAATTACTGGCATTGCATAGTATAGCTTTTTGTGGGTCAACCACTAATCCGATCATCCACATTAAAAGCTACCACTCCGCAGGTAATTTTACTTTTTAATTCGTTGAAATCTATGGATTATTTCCGTAGTAATTAATTGCTAAAGTTAAACGAAAAAAAATGTATAGGACAAAAACAGCGCCAATTCTTCTTAATTTGAAAAATCGGGTAAACGCCAACAGATTTCTAATTTTTATTAGTTGTAGCATATTAATCAAGGACAGTATCAGAATTTTTTCAAATTTTTTGTCCCTAGATTGGCGTGAAAATCGACGTCAAAAGAGGGGACATAATATATGGCCACGATAGTACATAATATGTAATGCTTAATCATAATAATATCATAATAATATCATAATAATAACATAATAATACTAAAAATTTTCTGAGACTGGTGTTTCTACGGACAGTTTTAAAATAGGCATCACCCTAATTGATGTGTATGATAAGAAATGTTACAGGGTGTTCGAACTTGAACTGGAAAAAGTACTAAAAGTTGACAAAGAAGCATTGCCCAAAACCTTTCATTTTTTTGTGTTTGGTTGCGCATGGTACCTCTAGCTCAAATGCTTTAAATATAAATACTACATTAATAGTATTTAATAATAGTTAATAATAATTACAATTTCCATAGAATAATCTGCGATTCTCCAACGTCCTTCTGCAAAATGAAAAACAAACTACACTGCTCAAAAAAAAAATTAGGGGAACACTTTTTTCGAAACCTGTAACTTTTCTGAATAATAGTTCTAGGAAAATCAAATTTGCTATACTTCAACGGCATATATTTAACTAAAGAAAATTACAAAAACGATGTTACAACTCTTAGTTACTTCTAAGTTACAATAAAAATGTAATTTAATAACGCAAAACAAAATGGAAATGACTGTCATAGTATCGATGGCAGTCGCGTTTTCTGTGGATTGGTGATGTTTAATACAGTGTATGGCTTTCACGAGAACGAATCACTTCCTCACACCTGGGTGGCATGCTTCGCACTAGTCTGCGAAGAGATTCTTGGGGTATGCTTTCCCATTCCTCAAACAGGGCGTGTCAGTTCCTGTATGGTTAGTGGTTAAGGCGCTTGCGAACACGTCGGTCAAGCTGATTCCACACGTGTTCAATAGGTTTCAGGTCAGGACGCCGGCCATTTCATGACCCGAATTCCACGTTCTTGTAAAAAGTTTCTGGTGATGCCGGCGGTATGTGGCTTTGCATTGTCCTGCATTAGAATGAAATTTTGACCGACGCCATATGCAGCAGGAACCACATGGTCCTCCAAGATGTTTTCGGTGTAATTCATGGTATTTAGGCTACTAGGAACCACAACAAGATCAGTTCTGTTGTCTATACTGATTCCAGCCCAAACCATCACAGATCCACGACCAAATGTATCCACTTCCTGTATAGTAGTGGCTGCGTAGCGTTCACCTGGACATCCTGCTAACATGTCGAATAGAGTCGCCATGCTGAATAAGGGCGACACACGAGCAACTTGCACTTCACTAAGCTCAAAAATCAATGATAATTGACAACTGAATTCATTTGTCATCTTTAGTAGGCTTTCATAAGTGAACTCAAAGCACACTTGACAATTTGTCTGTTTTGTTTTGCGTTATTAATTTACATTTTTAAGTGTAGCTTGGAAGTAACTAAGAGTTGTAACATTGCTTTTGTAATAAATTCGAAAAAAGTGTTCCCCTATTTTTTTTTACCAATATACTAACATAACTACACTTTTAGAAGCACACTGTTTCCAAGTTTTGCATGTCAGGCTTAGCGGCGCTGCTTGTCATACTGTTGTCATTTTCTTTGTTTTTTATGTTAAATCACATGTGCTGTTATCTCAGTTACATGTTTTACACAATTATACAAACACATTTTAGATTTTATGCCGTGAATACACATACTTTGATGTTGAACTATACCTACTTTCTGTCGTTTAGTTATCTAAAAGTCGTGCAAACCCCTAATCTGTCGGGCCAAAAAATAGCACCCCATAAATTCTAGCAATTTTAATCTTTAGAAAATGAAGCAACGTTTAGGTTAGTGAACTATTCCCGCCAACAGACACTATAAAATGGAAGTTGTTAATAATTTAAAGCAACCGGTAGGTCAGCGATCTATCGACTATCGGGTGTCTCGAGATGCCAGCGTTTTCGCTTCGACCCGATGTTTATTTTATTAGCAAACTATATTGGAAGAGATTGAAGTACATCCTCGGGGATGTCGGCGGTTGTTAGGGGATGGTTGAGGGTGCATCGGGCAGCAAATCCCGCCGCCGTCCTTGCAGGAGTTATGTTCTTACCCGAAGACCAAACAGTCGGCCTGGGGCACGAACAAATATCCCGCTATAACAACAATACTCACGGTGCATTATTATGGCGAGGCCAGGCTATACAACGAAGACTTACTGTTTATTAAGAGCTATTGTGTTGCCGTATATCGCCAACAGCTTTGGCTCTATGTACTTGTGGATTACGTGCTAATTATTATGCCACCGTTCATTGAACGAGAATTCGCTATGCTGCGCAAATTGCCCGTCATAGAACATCAAATGCAACATTCAGATGAACAGGCATTATTATACGGGGTATTGCGTTATAAAATAATAATTACAGTGATAGATTTCACTGCCCGAAT
Organism: Aphodius sticticus; assembly: GCA_963966075.1. Lineage (NCBI taxonomy): Eukaryota > Metazoa > Arthropoda > Insecta > Coleoptera > Scarabaeidae > Aphodius > Aphodius sticticus. The sequence continues at coordinate 15,982,599 of OZ014513.1, forward strand.
GCTTACACAAGTCAAACAGCGGTTTCTTGAATAACTTTGCTATTATGGTAAATAGAAAGTTTGTATTTTTACATAAGCGCATGCTCTGAAGGCATTTTGTATCAAAAAATGTTTTTGTCCATCAGCTTTGGCTGGGCGATATTCAACTTTTTATTATTTAAGAATTTTGAAAATACTTTACGAAACATTTATTAAATTATCACAAAAACTGACACTAGGTGGCCCGCCAGATCACCCGAGTTAGACCCCATGGATTATTTGATGGGGCTTTATGAAAGCCAGCGTATATCTAGGGAACTATGATACAGTGTCGGACCTTCCGAGAGTAGTTGGGCGGGCCTTTAGGGACCCCTAATGGAACTAATAATAATTAAACTTAGAACCAAAAAGAACGACCAAATTTATATATAATATCTGCCACACTTTTACCTACAAAATCCATATTTTTCTAGGATGGAGTCTCTTATAGTTCAAAAGATATTAAATTTTATCTGACGTGAGTCAAGCACCATTTTCGCTTTTCTATAAATGCACGATTTCTATTAATGCATGCCAATCAAACGATTTACATAATTGGTCATATAATCTCAAATGACATCGACGAATAAAATCTATGTAGACGCCACCAGAAGAATACGATCGACGAAAAAAATTTGTAACCAACTCGAATTTTAAACGGCGATTAATGATCGGGACAATTAACGCACTCGCTAATCGCTCGTGCGTTAAATAGTTTCGATCAATAATCGCTCTTTTTAATATACTTGTTGGTTAAATAACTATATACAAACTTCATTCAAATGGATATCTGTTTTATCTTTCTTAATTTTAGATAATTTAAACCGGCATGAGTTACAAATTCTTTGTTGAACTGACCATGATGTTATAGGTATATTTAATGCCAATAATTGGTATTTTATTACTTTTCTGAGAGCCTCATGCTTTTTATATTTAGATGTGGAGACAAATCGAATCGATTGAAACATCTGTCGGTTCGAAATTTAGAACGTTTGAGACGATTAGATGACTTCGGCATTTTTTTAAAGGCGTTTAATAAATAAATATTTTTACCACGTAATAAAACAAACTGCACTAGCATGTTGAACCAGCCTGCTGACTGCGAAACGTTCAAGAACGTCGCGTACACGCCCGAAGAGAGTTTTGACTCACTTTAGATAAAATTTAATATCTTTTGAACTATAAGAGACTCCATCCTAGGAAAAAATGGGTTTTGTAGGTAAAAGTGTAGCGGATATTATGTATATTTTTTCGATTATATCCATTGTGGGGGCGACTATGTAATAATTATTTAAAAAATTCAATTGTTTTTAATTTTTTTTACATATATAAATTAAAATAATGATTGTACACAGTTATCTAGCAAATATTTCAACCTTTAAAATAAAATAAAAATGGGTCCGATACGATCACTAGAACCAAAGAAATTGAATTTTGAATATGGCAAGGTTCGGCAAATTACCGTAAATAATCCAAACTTAAAACTTTCATATCTCCGAAAATAATTTTTTTTCGACTAAATCCTGATACATGTATGACCTTAGTTAGTGCATACAACTTATAAAAGAAGTTTATGCCAAATCTAAAATGTGACGTCATAAAAGGTGTACGATTTGTAAAAGAACGACCCATATATCAAATGGAGCCTCACATAGTTGAACATAATTTATTCTCAACAAGAATTAACAATTACTGAAGGGACCCATAATTGTCTCCTCCACTGCCGTCTGAAGCCTCTGGACAGTAGCATAGTTCATGGACGCTAGTTTTTATGTAGCCCCATAGAAAAAAAACATGGGGGTTAAGTCGGGTGATCTGGCGTGCCACGCAATGAGACCTTCAAAGTATTTGGTGATAATTTCATACACGTTTTATACATGGTTGTAAAGCTCTTTCAATATTCTATTTAAATTTGTAAAAGCTCAATAATGCTGATGGACAAAACCATTTTTTGATAGACAGAATGGCTCTTCTTAAAAAATCGCTCCAAAATTATACAAAAAGTTTTATTTTAGAAGAAGCAAATTTTTTCACACTTGCATCATTGATTACCTGCTTTATTTGCCTAAATTCAATTGATTATCTGAAGCTTTTTTTCTATATTTTTTTTTCGGGCGATAGAAATGAGATTTTTCAAAGTAAACGGCAAACAAATATTTAGCCAAAATTGCACAAAACAACACAAGAAATTCGGCTTTCTAAAGTCCAAAATAAGATGAATGTAATCTCTAAAATGCGATCGAAGACTTTGGGCTAGCAAAGTCGAAGCAGTGGCCTGATGGCAGACATCAAAGTGAGCGGGGAATTTTCTCTGCGGTTCTTTTGTTTCGGCGATGCGGGAGGCATTTGCGTCTAATTAGTGGACCGATGCGGCGACCGCAAAATTCGCCAATCTCTTCCTCCATTACGGCCAGGGCATCTCGACCGGCAGCGAAAACATTAGATGCGGAAAGGGTCGCCCACCCAAGGGTGTGAGCGAAATTGGCTCCATGAATTCATAATACTTTTATCTGATTTAAATTTGTGCGACTCAAATTGAATTTTAAATAATGCAATATCGAGTCCGTTGGGATATTTCGGGGAAAACACCGAAAAGGTATAATGGACGCCGGTAGATTCCCTTCTCTCACGTGGACCAAAAATAGAGAAGACTATAGACTATAAAATATTCTAATAGCAAAAATGGCTTATGGTAATCTTGTTTATTTCTTCCACAAGATCGCTCCAAAATTATACCCTTTTTCTACTTAGCGTTTACAATAGAAGCTTAGTTAGAACTTGAAACTCATAAAACTTGAAACTCACATCCCTCAGCTCTGCTATAAATTCTCCTTAAAACATCTTCGCGGGATGAGCACCAGATTCAAATTAAAGGAGTATTTGTATCATAAATAACTGCTTTAAAATGGAGAATTATCGAAAATTGATATATCTACAATCTGGATATATAACATAGAACTTTGACTAGTCATGATAATTGAGTGTTACGCTAAAAGTTGATCCTTATAATGTAACTGCAATTCGAGTTATTTTTACATCGCTACAGGATAACAGTAATTAAGAAAATTGTAATAGTATCTATGTAGGCTGAATAAATGGCTTTATATTTTCATAATAAACACCGTATTATTATGAAAATATAAAGCCATTTTAACCTCTATTATTTACAAATTTAGTGTTGTCGGAACTAGGTACAAGTAAATGTAGCGCGTCCATATAGCAGTAATTGCGTGTCCGAATTGTGTATATGGTTAGAAATAATACTTATGGCTCTATTGCTTTCTTTACACAAAAAAAATAACATATTTACATGGTTTGTTATATTACAATTCATTGTAGGCATTAAGCTGGGGCTTCATATTCGTATACTTGCCAAATATCAAATATTTGCCCAATGACATATATTGGGCATATATATTTGGATGCCATTAGTGATTCCTTTTTTCTTTTAAGTTCGTTCACCGAATATTTTTCATCAATACTGATTTGATTGCCTGCTGACTTTCATAAAACTAAAACAAATCTCTAACATACCAACAAATTTGTACAATATTCAAACTGATAATTTGATTACGAACAAGCAAGTTTTTATTTTATAATACAACATGTTTAACTACATAAGTGCAGAAGTCACTGTAGCGTACCAAGAAGGCATTATTGTGGAAATTGAAAAACAAATCTTGATGAAACTGTTTCATTTTAATGATTTTTTTGTGTAATTCATCAGCATTCTGTATTAATAATTCCCAGCATCTAATTTAAAAAGCTGCAAAACTCAATATAAACTATTATTTTAAGAAGAATAAATATGCTGTTTTTATTTAAATTAGGAACCTATTGCCAATAAAGAGAATGTTGGGTATGGTTTCTTCGCCATTTTTAAAGTTCTACTAAATCCAATTGTACGGCTAGGTTCGTTGTACAAATGTGTCTTAATATTGTCTGAAATAGACATCCATTAGCTTTTGGAATCAAAACTTAAAAAAATTAGTTTTCTAAATTCTATATTATTCTTTTTTTTCAAGAATAGAATACTTTGTTTCTTTAAAAATAGCAAATATAAATGTTTAACGTTCCTTCATAATAAATCTTATTAACAATTTTTTTCTTATTTCAATTTCACAAATCACCTAACATTTACTTGAAGGTTTTTATGTGTAGGAATAAAGTGTCGTTCACGTTCACTGGGGTATCTGATTTCGGATCAAAATATACGTTTAGTGTCGGAAGTAGGTGCAATTGTTAAAGTTATAAAAAATAATATAAATTAAACAATTATTATTAATTATATCTTTAGAATTCAGTAGCCAGATATCTTCAGAAGGAAATATTAAATTAAAAAAACTGGTAACTAAAATTCGTTAACCTGGCTGAATTTGGGGCGTTTACCTTAAGCCACACATTCGTATACTTGCCAAATATCCAAAATTTGCTAAGTATACGATTATTTGTGAAAAGAAAAACCAGTTCTATTCAATTCGTATCGAGTCCACCTCAAAAATACATTTATCTATCCGACGGTCGGCTGTGCGGACGGTTTTTTTTTACGACGAATAGTTGCAATATCCAGTTGAAGTGGATATAGCAAGTGCCTAGGCGACAACTATTGGTTTCATTTATTTGCACTCGATGAACATTTAAGTAGGTACGCTGTTTAATTTTTCCATTTTTTAATTTCGTTTTGTGTGTAGTAGGTCGTATACGAAGATTGACAATAGATTTGTAATTATTAGTAAGATTTTTGATCTTTTTAATGGGCGAAAACCGCATAAAAATGTAATTTTGTGAAACCGTCAGACAGACAGTTTTCCGGAAACCGTCAGACAGAAATTAAAAAAAGTTGATGCTTTTCTATGAACAATATAGATGATACTCATTTATGAACTTTCAAAATATATCGTTTTTGTTAAATACAAAAACCTCCACAAAATTGTCTCTACTATTAAAATATTTTTAATCGTTTTCGTTTCTCTGCAAGTAATAAACATCATAAAAATTTTATAGACAGCATGTCTACAAAATAATTTATTTGGAAAATTATACATTATTTGCTTGTATTTATAATTTGTCGATTTTTATGATGTTTATTATTTGAAGATAAACGAAAGCGGTTAAAAATATTTTAATAGTAGAGACAATTTTGCATTATAAAATAAAACCTTGCTTGTTCGTAATCAAATTATCAGATTGATTTGAAAAAGCTAATGTGCAAATAAGGCGAACTAATCAAAAAAATAGCTAGTGCCCATTCGGTACGCACATGTAGCAAGTCCTCAAAGAAGATTATCGCGTATTAGAAAATGCTATGTGGCGATGCATCAATGTCCGATGCATTTGCTGTTGCAGTGCAACTCTGACGGTCCGAAATCACAAACGAATATTGTAAAAATTTGTTGGTATATCATAGATTATTTTGAGTTTTTAAAAAGCAGCCGGTAATCAAGGATGGATGAAAAATATTCGGTGAACGAACTTAAAAGCAAGCATAAATCACTCATGGCATCGTTTAGACCAATCAATAACAAAAATTTTCGATTTGCGTGGCAAATATATTTGCCAAATATTTAACATGTGGAAAATATTTGATATTTGGCAAGTATACGAATGTGTAGCCCCGGCTTTATGTCAACCAGACCTGATTAGCAAAATTTTCGAAATTTTCACTCTATTTATACATACCCAATCACCTCTACACCACAAACGATTCGTCGTGGATGTCTTTGCCAAAGGACCACTGCTAAAGTCCTTAATATAGTTCTCGAAAGTCTACCACCCAGGAGACCGACCGGTGGGCGTTATCGGTCGGTACAGCAAAAAAAAAATGGCGAAAAAATATTTTTAGCCCGGCTTATAAGCCACCGGGGACCCGTATTCAATTGCATGGCACGCGCGCAGGTGTTAAGGCGTCTCGTCATGTAGCGGTAGCAATTTTCGCGATATTGGAACTTGCAGTTGCCATGGCGACAAGGTCGGCTAATAAGGATTGAGTGTGGCTGGCTGAAGCCGGACGCCAGAAAAATGTGTGCAACTCGGCGGTCGCTCAGTCAAAGTCTTCCTTGCGCTCACAGGAAGAATTACACTTAATAATGATCCAACCACTTCGTCTTCCTGGCCATCAGCCAGGAACGAGCTGTTACGAAACGAGACAGTTATTGTATATGAAGTCTCGTTGCTGTTTGAGGTCTTTGATGATATTAACCAATAATAAAAAATCTGATGTGGCCAGGCACATGACTTTATCATACTATATATAAAATTACTAGTTTAGCTGCATGAGATATTATTTGATCGAGGTCGGCTATGTCTGCATTAAAATAAAACTAGTAGAACTAGACAGATATGTCGACTAAAGCTGCGTTCGGATATTGTACTCCGTTGACACCGGGTACACCGTCCGAATGACGTGTTATTGGGTGTAGCAAGTGTGAAGGTGCGTTCCGATTGGTGGCAATGGTTGGTAATGGCGGTGGTAGCAGACGAAACTATACTGTTTCTCACATGTCGTGATGGTGACACATATTAGTTTGCATGTACATAAACTTGAGTCACTAGCAAATTGTATTAGAAATACTATAATGGCGTCTACTACCACTGCCGTTAGCACTAATGAAAACGCACCTTAACGGTGTACAATATTCGAACGCAGCCTGTATTGACAGTAGTATTGTCAAAGCATTAGCGTTTGACACTATCTACACCGTCATTAAAATCACATCTGACATCTAATCTGACATATCCTGGCTACTAGTTTTAATGCAGTACGACCGATCTCAATGAAATAGAATTTGCTCATGCAGCTAAACTATTGATTGTACCAAAAAATGTCATAGTCATAAATTATTCAGAATTTCCTCTAGTTTAATTTATTATTTAACTATTTCGACGAAATTCCAGAAATGCCGGCTTATTTACAAAATCTTTCAAAAAAGCTAACAGTAAACCTCCAGTTCCTTTGGACCCTTTTTAACAGAAAGCTTTTCAGTTCTAAGTGTGGCCATGAAACTTCTAAATATGAAGTTTCGTCCCGATACCCTTAGTAGTTTCTTCGGAATCGTCGCCACAAAAAAACGGGTACACACACACACACACACACACACACACACACACACACACACACACACACACACACACACACACACACACACACACACACACACACACACACACACACACACACACACACACACACACACACACACACACACACACACACACACACACACACACACACACACACACACACACACACACACACACACACACACACACACACACACACACACACACACACACACACACACACACACACACACACACACACACACACACACACACACACACACACACACACACACACATATCCACACACACAGACATTTTTTTGTACCTTGGTCAAAAATGTTCAGGGGACCCAAAAAGACATATTTCCGCTAAAATCTCAAAAAATTTTTTTGGCACGATTACAATACTTTACATACTGCGTATGATAAAGTAAAAAGGTATGATTGTATTGTTGATGTTTATCACTAATTATACAAAGAAATTCTTGAGAAAATTAATAAAGAAAAACTGAGTCCGACCCTGTTCATCGCGAGAAAATCGTCAACATCCTACCCCAGTTGTGCTGAAATTGGTGACAAAAGAATGCCGCCGGCAAGATATTAGTTTCGCTCCACTCTGGCGTTTTTCGCAGTACCAGAAACGGACGGATGGCAATTGTATGCGACGAATGACTGGTATACCAATTGAGGTTTTGTAAAATAATACTTGAGAACCTTACAAAGTTTCATAATTACTCGACTTTTCTCAAACGTAGCCTACAAAATCCCACTATGGTTCTCCCTATACACCCTCTATATTCTCTCAGTTTTTGAATTTGGGGCTAAAGTCATTTTCTAAAACTTTACTTGATTTTTTTCTCGTAGTACTATTTAGATGGCGATATAGTGACAGGTAACATATCTTTTTGTACACTATAAAACATAATTTTCTCAAAATTATAATACGTATCGGAATATCAAAAGCGGTAAAATAGTTAAAACAACATTGAACATTTAATTACGTACCTACTAGGTGCCAGGATTTGATGTCCACGGATGTGGTACATATTAGTCTATTCAAATTAAATTTTAAATTCTAAAAAGATGCAAAACAAGCTGTTTTTATTTTAAAACTTAATCTTTCTCAGTTGTTTTCTAAATTCATTGAAAATCAAAAGCGATATATCAAAATGTAGGTATACATTATTTTGGTAATTGTAGATGTTAAATATATTTAGGGACGTAGCTACGGGGAGCAGTGGGAGCAAATTGCTCCAGGCGCACGAGTAGAGGGGGCAAAATTGGAAGGTCAATAAAAAAACTTTTGTTAAATTGTTCTATTGGCCAGATTTTCTAAATAAAACTAAGGATCTAAATGTTTTGTGATCTTGACTTAATTATCATAATTTTTATTTATAGATTGGTGCGTTGTATTTATACATAATGTATATAACTCAGCAAGCGCTCTTCATTATTCATTCGTTTGTTGCTTTATTTGAATTGTATTGTTTATTTTTGCTTAATAAAGGCATTTATTATTATTATTATTATTATTATAAACTTATAAGAATGTAAGTGGTTTTCAGTCTTTTCTTGTTAATATGAAAGACATAATTTTACTTATTTGAAAAGAAAGAAATTGCCATTCCCAAAATTTTAGTGTTAGGTAAAAGTTTCTATTGCCTAAAACGCTTTCTTCCAAATAGTTTTGATGAAAATTAAAAAAAAAAGTTGTTAATAAACTTGAAAAAGTGTCCCTAAACATCATTTGAATGGGGTTAGAAAAGCGTGTTGTGGCATCTCAACCAACCTTCACCGGAACTGTAAAAATGTTTTCAAGGTTGTACCTAAGTTATTTTATTACTTTAATGGTAATTTTATTTGATTGCCTTTGTATATTGCGGTTGTAACTTTGCAAGCTGTAGATATTAAAATTTTTAAAATTTTTAGATTAATAATTACAAAAAACGAAAAACGAAGAAATTATAGACAATAAAATTTATATTTATTTATATTATAGCACACGAAAAAAAAACTCCACAAGCTCTAAATGCAAGCTTGCAAACTCAAAATACGGAAATAAGTAGTCAAATAGTGAAATAAAACTAATAAAGCTATTCACTTCGGAAAAATTTTTAAATATGCCTTTGATTGGGCATTAGAAATAACGTGTAAAAAGTTCCCATCGATATCGTGTCTGGGTAGCGAGTTATTTACGGTCAAAGATAACCGAATTGGATTTTTTTATTGATCGGACAACAATAGTTTTTTTTAGGAAACTTCAAGATTTTTTAATTCTACATAAAATGTATACATCGTTTAACGAGTTGGCGATTTCAAGTTATGCGTCTGAAAATACGTCAAAAGGACGTATAACGTATTTAAATGCTGGGTGATCCATTCCGCGTACCAAGTATTTGAAAACACGATAGAGCATCATAATTAATAATAAGAACAATAGCGTGCAATTAAAACTTGACCATATGCGATAGTCTTCAGAAGGTAAAGAAATGGCTTATTTAATAGCCACCTTGGTTTTTACGGAAACCAAAATTAGTGTAACTATGTTCTTAAATCTACGCTAGTAAAGGGTTTAGGATTTAGTTTTAGAAAATTCCATAAAATACGATGCCCATATTTATATAAAATACTTTTGTCATTTGAAGAATTTTGGGGTTAGCTTAATTTATTAGAAATCGAAAACAACCAGCTGTTGACTAATTTTTTATTGTCATACAACCCCAAACTGAATTTCTCAAGGATTTTGTATATATAAACACCGTTTTTTTTAAAATAAATAAATAAATAAATTAATATAGACTTCTCAATCTGGAATTAAAAAATTGAGATTTAAAAGTGGGTTTACATTAAATTAAATGTTCAAAAAATGCCAGACCTCTTCAGAAAAATAAGGGAGCCCACAAGTTTTGCTCCAGGGCGTTGAATATGTAGCTACGCCACTGAATATATTCGTTAGATTCTATAAGAAACTAATGAGACAAAATATAAGAATGATATGCCAAATAGTACGAGCAGTATACATATTCCTCTATGTGTGTACGTTTTTCAATTCACCCTGAATTTGATATTTTGTTGTATTATGCAAACCCATTGGATTAAATCATTTGTTTACTACTTCCATGGAGTATGAATCGTATGCATTCATCGGGTTTGTGCACTTTTTACTGTATAATGGTAACAATACCATCGAAAACTTACATTAAGGAAATGTAGAAAGCAAAAATGCCACCGAGTGGCGAAGCGTAATACTAAAAAATACTCGAAAATATGATTTTAGCCGTTTGTAGGAACATGTCGTACTAGTAACTTTCAAGTATGCTGACGAAGTCTTATAATTTTGTGATGTATAAACAGCCACGAAACACGTGCAATCCGCGTTTCTATTGACTACAGCAATAGTGCCTTAAAACATACAATGTCTCAGGTTTATTTTTCAAACCTTTTTATAACCTTGATTACATAAAGAAATAGAATGCACAAATATGCTAATCTATAACATACGAGATTTCAAATTTTACTCGATTAATATTTTAAAACTATAGGACATTAGTGGATAACCTATTAGAGACAACTTTTAAGAGTTTAAGACCTAGTTTTAAGAATTCAGATTTAAATTGATGGTTAATCTTCTAGATTAGTTTCAATACCTATGTTAAGCATCTTATGCTTATTAAAAAATATTTGAAAGGAGCATATCACACTTTATTTCATTTCCTTTTGTTAAACAGTGTCGGAGTTACGAGCCTTCAAACACAGTGCTCAATAATTTTAAATGAAAGTTCAAAGTTTGCGACATTCTATAATATTCACGTGCTTTTTTGATTCTCGTGTAACCAATTAGGAAAGCATCCCAGACTCTAAAGTTTTAATCACATGGTGAAGTTCGGAAAGTATCGTAGAGACGACACAAAGAGATTGTTTCAGGAGGTTCGATACTTGTAATTAAACAAAAAAACGTTTGTATTCTTTTATATGACGTACATCTCGTTAACAAAGTTAACAGCCCCTTGACGTAGATGAAAATGTCCTTGGCAAAGACAAGCATATTTATTACACATGCCAGAACTAGGTAATTAAGTTGCAGCCAAGTTACTTCAATCTAAAAAATCAGAGATATTGCCTCAGTTAGAGGGTGGTGGCTATCCCTTTGTAGGAAATCACCGTTTTTATTTTTCTGAACTGACACTAAGGAATCTTCCAAGATGTTTAAGACCTCCATCATCGAGTGATAAATATTCATAGTAGTCCATCTGTGGTTTGGATTTTCTATTCTTAGGATATGTCCTTGTAAAAGATTAAAAGAAAAAGAAAAACCACGTTGCTGTAGAGATACATGGTACACGCGGAGATAAGGTCATTGCAAATTCAAACAACGTATCTGCTGCGATATGGACACAAAAAGCGAGAATCACGAACGGTGCCCCCTACAGATTCCGCCGGAAAATTGTCTTTTGTCGACTGCTACGCCTCAATTTCTTAGAGCTTCCGCTGGGTTCTGATTCGCACATCAATATGGAATTTATGTTACGATATACATAAGTTCTATTTACACGGATGCTATCGAAAAACAAAGGGATAAATTTAGTTAGTTTTCGCTGCTATTTCCGCACAGAATAAAATTTGTTGCAAAATAGGTTGACCAACTTTTTAATACTTCAAGACGGGACGCTGAGATCAAAACTATATTTTCCTCAATCAGTTTTAATTTTCTTTTAGGCGATGAATGGGTGATTGTTTAGTATGTTTCAAAAATTTTACGTGAAATCTAATAGCGCACAATCGTGCAGTATCGAATTATTGTTTTTCTACGTTGCATTCACAATGCACACATTGTAACACTGTTTTCGGTGCTACAATTAACATATTGTAACACCGGTTTTAGTAACTTTTTTTCTAAGATTGGTCACATTGATATCAAATGCCATATGTCAAACGTACAACACATAAGCACAAACTGCCTCTTTTGAATCGCTTGCAATTGCATAAACTGCGAAATATCAATATTCTTTTCATATTTAAACATGCGTGTAGCCTGCTATAGTATGCCCAAAGGGTTGGGCTTTCTTAGTTTTGCTGTGTTCATCAAAATACGCCAGCATTACGTTTTCGGTGATGTTTTGCGACTCTGGTAAGTGATCGGCATCATTCTTGTCAACTAAACATCAAATCCCCTTTTCAGATATAATTCAAGGACCACATTTACTTTAATAAAGTATTATGTGAAGATCAAACTTTATCTAAGATATGAACGATTTTAATTACTGCTGCAGGATTGTGTATGCGCAATAGATGGTTTATTGAATATTAGGTTCTAATTTAACGGAATATAGTAACCACAATTTCTAAATTTATATAAAATTAGTGACGCAAAGTAGAAAAAGTAGTATATTATACTCGTTTTATAAGACGTATTGGCACACTCGTTCCATTTGGGCAAAACAACTCGTGCGCCAATTTGACGTCTTATAAAACTTGTATAATAATATACTATTCTGCTTATAAGTTTATTTTATTTCTACTGTTTGCCAATAGAATACTGTCCGATATTAGATATAACAAACTGGAATTTTACTAATGATAGATAATCAATAATGACATTTGTTTTCTTATTCTTGTTGAATAACTACTTGGTTCTTTAATATTTTCCTATATATAAAATAAATATATAGATTCTATATTAGATTTAAATGCGATTTAAGAAAAAAACATCCAAAAAATTACAAGTAACATTTAAATGGTACTAAAATTTTAATTAATATAAATTTAAAATTAGGCCGGTCGTTTTAAAACAAAAAATTTTGATTCTTTGGTTTACTTACCTAAACAGTCATTCCACACTCTTAGCAATATTTAAAAATCGTTACTAATATGTTAATCATTATTTAATGTGGTAATACTGTATTGCAATGACCAGGGAATTTATTAATTTTACAGTTCTACTATCTAAATTTATACAGCAGTTCAAACTATTTAACTACCATATTAAAACATGTAGGTACCTTCATAAGCAATTCACTTTTCGTACATGGTAATACATTATTAGAAACGAATTGAAAAGTTCACACTAAGTTTTTTGTAGAGTTTGATGGGCGATGTCTGATAGACAACAATTGCAATATCTTTTTAATACTAAAAATTCTGGAAATTTAAAACTTAACGAAACATCTTACCATATAGCATAAGTTATTGCAGGTATTAATCCTTTCATCTTAAATAATAAATCCAAATGGCTCTCAGAAAAGATAAAACCGTTTATGATAGTCAGAGCGAACATAAAATTATTTCTCTATATAGTTTTCGTTGCAAATAATTAAGAAAATATCAATTGAAACAAGTGGCAAATTAATTAAAACCGTACATGGGGAATTGTTTTATAATTAATAATTAACAGAAAAGACTTACCCTGTATTCTTGTCCCTACTATAAGGTGACCATTTCTTTCCAGCTTAAAACCAGGACATTTCAAGTTGGTCAGACAGGAAGAGTAATTCAGTAGTAAAATAGTCGCTTTTGAAGAATATAACTTAACTTTTCGTTTTGTATAGAGGTTTTTTTACCCTACCACAGCAAATATGGGGTATGTTTATCTTATTTTTGTAAATAGAAGAATGCAATAAAAGGTGATTTTCGCAAATTTATTATGGATAGATCAGTACGTAGAGAGTGGAGACTAGATTTTGGAAATTAATTAATAAGTAAACAAGTGTATTTAGTCAAATAAAACGGTTTTTTTTAAAAAAGAAAGTGTATATGAAGAGAATTGATTTTAACAACAGACCGCTTTCTTTGATTGTTTGATAAAAATCGTTACAAGTTTGATTAAATTTATAGTTGGTAATTAGCAAACATTTCAAAGTTTCAACTTGTAACAAATTGTTTCAAACTGCACTGTTCTTAAACAGTCAAACTCAGGGATGTTAAAGTACGGCAATTAATTTTGTTCTTAAATTACCGTTGAAATTAAATTTATTATTTTAAATATTAAATTACCACGTAAATAGCAACTAAAAATGTTAAATTACGTTAGCTTAAATTACCGAGTAATTAAACATTCAAAATGGTAAATTACGCTGGTTTAAGTTACAGGGTAATTAAAAATGTTAAATTAAACAGGCGTTAATACCGATCACTGTCGGTTATGAATGCTAATAAAAATGTTTGGTAAATAAAAGCCATTATTTTGTAGATTTTGTAATCTGACTAAGAATATTAAATTTCCGTAATTAATTTTTTCACAAAATTACCGCTGAAATTAAAATTATTACTGCAATTGCTAAATTATATTTTCTTAAATTACCGGGTAATTCAAAATTATAATTTACCGATGACAGTAAGTTATGTGAACAAAATTACGGTAATTTATTTATTTACCCGATAAATTACGCTCTTACATCCCTAAGTAGCTCCCAGGCAAATTACAAACAACAGTGCACATGTCGGCTGCTTAGGAGTGGTGGGGTGCATTCACGCAAGTACTGATGGAATGTTTTTGAAATTAATTTATAAATCCCAGTAAATTAAGAACTGTAGTTAAAATTTATAGGTTAATAATATGGTGACATACAGGCGGTATGTAAATTTTAAGTAAATCAAAAATTACAGCCACAACCTGGATTTGAACCAGGGACCTTTGCGTTTCTAGCACAATGCTCTCCCATCTGAGCTACTTTGTGCTAGAAACGCAAAGGTCCCTGGTTCAAATCCAGATAGTGGCTGTAATTTTTGATTTATTTAAAATTTACCGCCTGTATGTCACCATATTATTAACCTATAAATATTATTTTGACAAATTAAGTCGTCAAACATTTTCAATGTTTAACGTTTAATGTTTAACAATGACCAATAAAACAGTACTGTACTGGTAAAATCAGTACGTATGGTCACCTTACCCTACTACCTTTCTTTCCATACAGAAGCCACAGTTTCTAGGTTATGTTCTTGAAAGAGTCCCGAAATATCAACCCAAAACCAGACAACTTATCACAAAACACGTCCCTGTAGTTTTATAAACACCCCTTTCGTACAACATTAATCAATTAGCGAAACCATCAATTATCATATCATAATATTAATCCGTAAAACTACACAAGCAAATATTAACATAACCCTGATTCTACCCGGTATGGTATAACAACGAGCTATGCCGTCAGGTGACTACGTGACTTCAGTTCAGTACCTTCGATGCACAACGCGCAACGTCACGGCTTTTTTCCTCCCGAATTTCTCCGATTTGTTGATACGATAAAAAGCTGCAATGGCTAAGAAATCGTGTCGCGAGTGATCATAAAGTCTCACTTTATCGATTTCCAATGACCACCGATGCAGATGGGCTTAGGTAAGTCCGAATTTCCAAAAATTCTATCCGTATACCATGACTCATCTTACGTGGTGCCGGTGGTGCGTGGATGTTGTGCAGGTCGGATCGTGATTGGTGAGCGCTTTGTTTGGGTCGGTAATGATGGTGATCGCTTTGTTTTGGTCGGTAATGATGCGTGTGTGCCGTGTGGGACTCTAGTCTATATTAAGTAAACGCAATTGAACGATTTTAAATCGGTGTTTCACCTGCCAAAAAATCCATTCTTAATTGCTTATGGAAAAAATGGGGAAGGTATTTCAGTCGCGCGGAGCGCGACTGTCCCCCTAAATGGACCATTGTACGTTGCGTGAGTTTTCCGAAATCGACGAAAAACGACCTCTCGGGCGTTTTTGCTTCAAAATTTTCCGAAACGCGAGCGATTTTGGTGAACAAACCTCAACATTCCAGTGCAGTTTGATTCGTGTTGCCATTGGCTACCGGCTATAAACGTCAAAAACGCTACCATAACCTACATAACCTATTCATATTGCAGTAGCTATGTACAAAGCTAAGCGATTTGTTGGTTATCTGCGGGGGCCTAAATGCACGAAATATGTCCCCACAAATAGCCTTTAAGAAACCAATACCCTATGTTGTACATATAGTACCAATTATTAATTCGCATTTGTCTGTATTACGTACGAATGCGTAGTTAATACCTATGTACTCCTGCATAATGCCTGCATATGAAAACACAAGTAAGTAAATTAATAGAGATGATTGGCTTTTCATTCAAATTGTGCAGTTTACTTTACCTCTAATTGCTTTCAGCTTGGGACGAAATATGTTAGATGGCACTAATGTACAACAATCGCGTCTGCGGACAGCCCCAACATCAAGAAACACCACATAACCTAATATTTTGACGGTAAATTGCAGGAACAACCGCACACATAGAATAAGGTGAGTTTATTACAGATTATTTGTAGTACACATTTACTTATTTATTAATAATTTTAGGATGTAAACAAACTGTCGTAAAGTGACTAATTTGTGCGTATTTAGCCGCAAATACAAAAGATCTTCCAGGTCCAAGGATATCAAAAGACACAGATGGCATACAACAAAGTTCTACCATACCATAACCCCTACAAGAGACCGAAAGTTAAAATAGTGTGGGAATTGAAAGAGCGCAAGAGAGAAGCCTTAGAATGTGAACATCAACTCAATTACGTCACATAGGGGATGATTCCAGAGAAAATAAACAAGAATTGTTCCTCTAATCAAACATTTAGTAGAAGAATTTAAAGGAATTAAACAATTTAATGTTATTTTCAGGTTAGATTCATTTTAGGATATATGTAGTTGAATTTTGTTTAATTTGTTTTTTACAGGAATACAGGAACATCTATGATGTGATAAATAAGCTGCAGGAACAAGGAATCTAACCCAGAATCTAATTTTCGTTTAAAGAAAGTTATATCAACATTGGTCATTCGGAAGTGTTATTGAACTACACTGGTAGCCGTAACTACAATGGTAGCCGTAAGTCTCAGTAACCCGTCATGAGATTTTCAATTTCATATACATACGTACCATTCATATTACAAAGAGACGGTTTCAATCATGGTCTGTTTTGCTATAACCATAAATGACGACAAACTATGGATTTATTATTTAGAATTTGTTTATCTCAACCCGTCTTTGCACACGGCCAGCTAAATGTGGCATTTTCTACGGCTAAAAAGTGGGATTATACGTAGGTGTATATTGACAAAACGTTTTCTCAGGGGCGATTATTGAAAAAGAGTCTATTCAAATCAACAGGTACATGGTATGAAGAAATATTTAAGTTTGTAAATATTCCATTTTTTAGTTATTTTATTGTCTTCTCTAATATATACATATATATACAATAATGTGCAATTGTTCTACAAATATATATTATATGAACAGTGTCAGAAAAGGAATAAAGTTTATAATTTTTTTCAATTGTGTTGTTTTGTAGGAAGGGCAAAGTATTTTTCAAGTTAACTAGGGTTGTGTTTTCAAGTTAACTATAGGTTGTGACAGTAGTATAAAAATAATACTCTACTGCAAGATTTAGGTCTCCTGCACTTGGCATAAAATTTAGTAATTTTAACAATTGAAGCTTCTTTTGTGTTCCATGTAAATTAACTGGGAACAAAATCTAACAATTATTTCTTTTTCAAGTAACAAACATCTTTAATAAGATCTAAAAGAAAACAAATCAAATATTCTTTTCAATAAAGCTCTCTATACAAGAATAGATTGTAGTTACTGGACCAACAACATGCCATTATATAAAATATAAGTTAATGTTAAATTTACAAATATAAAATTTACATTATATAAGTTGATAAAAACGCTATGGACAAATTTTGCCCAATTGAAAGCAATCTAGGTCTTCCACACGGTGTAAGTTTGTTTTACATTTTTATTGAGATCATGTTTGTCACTTAAAAAAAAATTGTTAGATTTGTCGTCGTAATTCGTATTGATTATAAAAATAAGCTCAATTTGTTAATATATTTTAATAATATATTTTTTATACTATTATTTCACACCATACTTATTCTTAAAATTATTCAATTTGAAAAGAAAAAGCAACAATAAAAAGAAAATCAAATTTCTTTTGGTTGTATATATGAATCCATAGAAACAACTTTATATCAACTTGAAAGTTTTGATTTTGCAAAAAAAGTATTTTTTAAAGACAGCCAGTGTATATGCGGTCTAACAATTTCTGCAATGTACCGATTCACTGATCTACTCAATAGGCGGTCTACAGGTCCACTAGTCTATATTAAGTAAACGCAATTGAACGATTTTAAATCGGTGTTTCACCTGCCAGAAAGTCAATTCTTAATTGCTTATGGAAAAAATGGGGAAGGCATTTCAGTCGCGCGGAGCGCGACTGTCCCCCCGCATGGACCATTCTACGTTGCGTGAGTTTTCGAAATCGACGAAAAACGACCTCTCGGGTGTTTTTGGTTCAAAATTTTCCGAAACGCGAGCGATTTTGGTGAAAGGACCTCAACATTTCAGTAGCTGTTTATTCCGCGTCGTCATGGCTGCGAGCTAGAAACGTCAAAAACGCAACCATAACCTATTCACATTGGTATGTACAAAGCTAAGCGATTTCATTATCTGCGGGGGCCTAAAGCACAAACTCCGTAGTCCGTACCCACAAATAATGTTTGAGAAACCTATAACAATGTTGTACGTATAATAATAATTATTAATTCGTGATTATTTGCCTTTGCGTTAATATTTGTTCGAAGAATGTGTATCGATCCAATGAATGTTATTTGTGAAAAGTTCGCGTCTCAAACCCAACGTGAAAGCACCGCTCAGAACCTATTTTAACCGAATACGAATACAACTCTTGAGAGGTTACATATTAGATGGCACCACAAGATATTTCTGCTACTAGCGCCCCTAGCGGGCGTGAAATATCGTTATATAACCTATAATTATACATAAGTTTGGATGAACACATGGAGGAAGGGATGAACACTATACAAAATTTAGCTGCAAGAGCAAGAAGTAGTAGAAGATCAATAGGGTGTGGAATTGATAGAGGCGCCTGAAAAAAGCCTCCAATGGCTCGGAATATGGTCCCCAGCAAAATTTTGTTGCAAAGGCTGATCACCCACTTCAAACTACTTTGAACTGCCCGTGGTTCTTTCTAATGGTTTCTCCAGATTAAACTAAAATACAGTAAGAGAATTACATGGAATTCATCAATTTGTTGGCAACATTGAGGTTAGTTTTGAGTTTAGAATGCGTAGCTTTTGTTAATTTAATATTTTTGCAGGTAACGTGGTATGATGAAAAGAGTACACACGCAGTGGAAATGGTTCAAGGTCTTTCCGAATAACAGCAACTTGCTTTGCGTAGACAAGCTACCATAACAAAGTGGCAAACATTTATTTATTTAAGAAAAAACTTGACCCAAAAGATATTGGGCGTACTAAGGGAGTACCGGAGAGACCAAGGGGCCGCAGTCGATAATAATCATTGTTGACAGTAAAGGGATATATTTTGCCTACCTGTACTTTAGATTTGGCTATGACGCAAGGTTACTAAAAATAGATAGGTCTGTCTGGTAACTTATAGCATACGTCACTCAGTTTACCACATGAAGTTAACTGGTATGGAATTTAATGTTTACGTGAGCGTATAAAAAAATACTAATAATTTTAGTTCATTGTTTTCTGAATGATTTATTGGAGATGGGTGATAAAGCCCTCTAAGCTGCAAGCCTTCTAATACCTATGAATTCAAATAAATTTGAATGGGCATATCAAGTGGTATGCAAATTTTGATATCTTTCGGTATGACGTTAAATTTTTGTAAATATGTAATAATTTAGTTCATGTGGTCACGGCAACCAAATGCATTTTTGTCAGTGAGGTGCAGGCGATAAATCTTAAACAATTAAGTGGGTTAAATCATCTCAAGATTAGATAATATTAATTTTAGGTATTAGTTTTGGGTATTATATACCTATTGTATTATTACTAGATCTATCATTAAGATTTCTATCAATTTCATTTGTTAACTAAATTGAAAATTATGCATTGAATCCAACTTTGTTCTAAAATTCAAATATGAATATTGTGTTGTAAATAATACTATTTAGTTATAAAATAATTAATTAGGGTTCTTCAATGATTACTTTAAATGTTGATACTTATTCTTGAGTTTTTGGTTTATAGTAGACATAAATAAATGTTAAATTAAATATTTTCACATTATTTTATTATGTGCTCTTGCTTGACGAGGGTACTCTAACATACTTTCCGTTTCTTTTACGAAGGAGGAAAGGTAGACACTGGTATACAAATTTAACATTTTATGTTTTATTTTTATTTAAAAATTGAGCATCTGGCTGTATAGTTTTTGTCCAATATAAAACAAAAACCAGAACTATAAAGTATCAAAAATTTTATGCTATTGCAACGTTTAGGTCTCCCGCACTTCATAAAATTGAGTAATTTGAAAAAATTTAGCTTATTTTTGTAGTTCATTTAAGTCAAGGTTCACGGTATTGGGAAAAATAAATCTAACATTTTTTCTTCAAATGACAAGCATCTTTCATATGAACTGAAAGAAAAAAAATAACAAATCTTTTAATAATTTTTTCAATAATGTTATCTATATACGGTATACTGTAGTTGCTTGGCCAACCACATGCGTTTATATAAAAAAGCAGTGCACTGTTGCCAGATTGGGGGATTTTCTCTCACATTTGGGCGGTTTCCCTCCAAAAATAGTATCTTTACCTTAGGGATAAAGGAAAGTTTTGAGGGTAAACTAAAGATTGTAGTTGTTAGGCTGACTGACACATGGGACAAATGTTTATCACAATTTATTTTGACGACAAACTCGCCAAATAGTGAGAAATTGGTACCTCATGGCAGGTTATGTACCCAATTTTCAACATTTATTAAGCCTAATTTTATTGGCGGTGGCAACTGTGTTTTTTTGAGACATCCTTCTACATATGCTGTCAATTGATTCCTGCGATCTACCCAATTAACTGATCTACCTAAATAGGCGGTCTACAGGTCCACTAGTCTATATTAAGTAAACGCAATTGAACGATTTTAAATCGGTGTTTCACCTGCCAAAAAATCCATTCTTAATTGCTTATGGAAAAAATGGGGAAGGCATTTCAGTCGCGCGGAGCGCGACTGCCCCCCTAAATGGACCATTCTACGTTGCGTGAGTTTTCGAAATCGACGAAAAACGACCTCTCGGGCGTTTTTGCTTCAAAATTTTCCGAAACGCGAGCGATTTTGGTGAAAGGACCTCAACATTTCAGTAGCTGTTTATTCCGCGTCGTCATGGCTGCGAGCTAGAAACGTCAAAAACGCAACCACCATAACCTCCTCATAACATAACCTATTCACATTGCAGTGGGTACCTATCTACAGAGCTAAGCAATTTGTATACGTACTTAATACCGGTATACCCTTAATACCTATACATACAAGCATAATTGGAATGATCTGGTAAAATTTGACAAATAGCGAATGTCACCGCGCAGTTAATCTGCTACGAAAACACAGTAAGTAAATTAATAGAGATGATTAGCTTTTCGTTTAAATTTGGCCGCCTACTTTACCTCTAATTGATTACAGTTTGAGACATAGCTTAGATGGAACCACCCATGTGCACCAGTCGGGTCTGCGGACAGCGCCAATGTGAAGAACAACCACCTATTACCTAACGTCCTAACCTAACATTTTGATGGTGAAATTTCACATACAACCGCACGCATAGCATAAGGTGAGTTTATTACAGATTATTTGTAGAACACATTTACTTATTTATTAATAATTTCAGGATGTAAACAAACTGTCGTACAGTAATAAATTGTACGTATTTAGCCCCACATACAAAACATCTTCCAGGTCAAAGTATATCGAAAGACACAGATGGCATATAACTCAGTTCTACCATACCATAGCCCCTACAAACTACAAGAACGCAGAAATTAAAATAGTGTGCGAATTGACAGAGCGCAAGAAAGAAGCCTAGAACGTCAACATCAGCTCATTATGCCAGAAATGAGTATGACTCCAAAGAAAATAAACAAGAACTTTTCCTCTAATCAAATATTTAGTACAAGAATTTGAAGGAATTAAACTATTTTATATTATTTTGAGGTTAGATTAATTTTTGTATATTTAGTTGAATTTATTTTAATTTGATTTTTGCGTATAACATCTACGATGTGAAAAATAGCATGGAGGAACAAGGAATCTAATTTTGGTTTAAAGAAAGTTATATCAACATTTGTGATTCGGCCAATCGTAAGTCTCGGTCACCCGTAATGTGATTTTCAATTTCATATACATACGCACCAATCGTATTACAAAGAATACAATTTCCAATCAAGGTCTGTATTGCTATAACCATAAATGTGGACAAACTTTGGATTTAGTTGGAATGTATTTACTTCAACCCCCTTTGCACACGGCCAGCTAAATGTGGCATTTTCTACGACTAAAAGGTGGGATGCTACATAGGTACGTGTAAATTGACAAAACGTTTTCTCAGGGGCGATTATGGAAAAAGAGTCTATTCAAATTAACAGGTATATGTTACGAAGAAATATTTAAATTTGTAATACTCCATTTTTTTGCTTATTTTATTGTTTTCTGTAATATATACATATGTATACACATGTATAGAATGATGTGCAATCGTTCTACAAATATATGTTAATATGCACAGCCTCTGTAAAGGAACTAATTTAATTTTTAACCTCAATCATATGTTTTACATACTTATTTATCATTGCTTATTTGTTATTTAAAAATACTAATCTTAAAAATACTAATGTTATTAATCTACAATACCAATCTGTATGAGTAGTGACCAACCAAGCAGTACAGTGTATAAAAAAACTTTTTGGAAAATCAAAGTTTTAAGTTGATTTAAGTTGTCTATGAACCCACATATAACATCAACACGATTGACACAATTAAGAACAAAATAGGTCTCCCACAAGAAGCCTAAAGTTTATATTTTGTTTCAAATGTTTTTTTTTGTAGTAAGGGTAGAGTATTTTTCAAGTTGAAAATTTTTAACTATAGATTGTGAAATAATAGTATAAAAATATTACTTTACTGCAAGATTTAGGTTTTAAAATTGAGTAATTTTAACAATTAAAGCTTTTTTTTTGTATTCCATGTAAATTAACTGGGAACAAAATCTAACAATTGTTTTTTTTTCAAGTGGCAAACATCTTTATTTAAATCTAAAATAAAAAACAAATCAAAAATATTTTTTTTTGCAATAAAGCTCTCTATATAAGAGTAGATTGTAGTTGCTGGGCCAAAAACATGCCATTATATGAAAAATAACTTAGTGTTTAATTTGACAAATTGACAATTTACATTATATGTTGATAAAAAGTTATCTCTACGGACCCACGTATACCACCACCAAATTTTGCCCAATTGAAAGCTATCTGGGTCTTCCGCAAGGAGTCTAAAACTTTTTTACATTTTTATTAAAATCATTTTTGCCACATGAAAAAAACAATTGTTAGATTTGTCGTTGTAATTTGTATTGATAATAAAAGTCAGCTAAATTTGTTAAAATTACTAAATTTTATGCCATTTTATGCAATTTAAGTACGTTGCATTAGAATACTATATTTTTTATACTTTTGTTTCACACCATACGTATTGTTAAAATTATACAACTTGAAAAGAAAAAGCAACCTTCAAAAAGAAAATCAAATTTATTGCGACAAATTATATTTTCTTTTCACTTGCGGGAGAGATTATTTTTTTAATTGAGCCATTTTTGTTGTTGTATATATGAGTCCATAGAAACAACTTTATATCAACTTAAAAGTTTGATTTTGCAAAAAAGTCTTATTTTAAGACAGCCAGTGTATATGCGGTCTATCGATTCTTGCGATGTACCTATTCACTGATCTACCTATTTAGACGGTCACAGGTCCACTAGTATACACTAGTATGCTTCAACGTATTGCAAACTTTGCGGTTCGGTATTTTGGCTCTAGAATATTTTGATTTGTAATTGCAAGGAAACTACGATCGGTTGTGCAATATCGTCTAGAATCTTCTCCAGGTAAGTTGAATTTCCTACTGATTTACCTATCACGCGAAAATTCTGAGCCGTACTCGGTCATGTTTATTTTTGACAGGTAAGATTATCGAAACATAATATGTGTATGTTTATTGCTGACTATGGTTTCGAATCGGTTTAAAACCAGCGCAAAATCAACAGCATTGAATTTTCAATTTTATACAATATTAGGTTGATTGTATATAGATATAGATTAGAGTTAGGCATGGGTTAGTTGTGGCCATGACTTCCTAAGGGCCGAGGTTTGAGCAAGATTCTACTATATCTATACCGGATGACCCACGCCATAGGTACTCCCGTTTATTTTTTTTCTGTTTATAAAGCTGGACGAATGAAATTTGGGAAAGTGTTAATAGACAAAAATGCCATTATTTGGGATACTCTTGAGGTTAATGTGACGGTTTTTCCGGAAATGACGTCATCATTGAAATTTTCAATGGCACCCCATATTATTTGTGTGATATTTTCAATCAGGATGACATTATGAACACAAAAACATATCGATCGTCAAATTTTATCACCAAGGCAACGCAAAAATAATTTTTTTGTAAATTAATCTAGGTGGGTAAGAATTGGTGAAAATAGTAGAAAATTGTCAAGACTAACTAAATGGATTTTGGCCGACATTGCATTACTGGCGCCCTCTAGCGTGATTTAATTGGTTTTTGACCAGTGAGTCATTTTTTCAGGGGTACCCAATGGCCACCACCCTGATTATTTGATTACAATGATACCATATTCTTGTGGTTTGTTGAAATTCGTGGCGTTCCTTTGAGTAGTCCATTGAGTGACTTTGATTTGTACGCTGACTTTGATCAGTAGGTCAATATTTTTTTCGTTTTCTTACTTCTAACAACATTTGTACGCTACGAATTTCAACAAAATATCAAGTATTTGGTATCATTGTTATCGGAAAGATGTTATCTATCGAATAATCAGGGTGAGGCCATTGGGCACCCGTGAAATAAAAATGACTCACTGGCAAAAACCAATTAAATCACGCTAGAGGGCGCCAGTAATGCAATGTCGGCCAAAGTCGATTAAGTTAATGTTTATTTGACATGAGTGAAAAGAGTTATTTTTTCGTTGCCTTGGTGATAAAAATATACGATCGATATGTTTTTGTGTTCAGAATGTCAATCTGATTGAAAATATCACACAAAGAATATAGGGTGCCATTTCAAATTTCAATGATGACGACATTTCCGGAAAAACCGGAGGTCATATTAGCCTCAAGGGTATCCCAAAGAATTGCATTTTTTGTCTAATAACACGTTCCCAAATTTCATTTGTCCAGCTTTATAAACAAAAAAGATAAACGGGAGTACCTGTGCCGTGGGTCATCCAGTATACAATCAACAATATTAGTTTATCCCATAGATCTTATTACGTATTTCTTATCACAGATGTTGGTGGAGAACATGGCTGGTAATGCAGTTCTTGTTCTTGGGTTTTCAACTTCACTGCTGTCAAAATTGTACGGATTTTTCTTCACGGAATCAGTTTGGAGGATCCTTTTAACGATTGGATCTTGTGCAGAATTTAGTGCAGAAAATTATTATGAGCACTGTTGCTGTTGATTTGAAAAGTTTTATTATTTTATCCAATATTGGGAATTCGTCATTGAACACTCAGTGCCACTTGATCCTGTTTGAAGATGTGGAAAACCTCGCATACTTCATTTTTTCCAGGCCATTCAAACCCGCAATGAAGGCTGTCGGTTGTTAAAATCACAGTTTAAATTGAATATAATAAAAAAAAAAATAGAAACGGACAAAAAATCCCAAAGCTTCTTCTTCTGGCATCAGAACGTCAAGCGTTCTCAGAATTTAGGTCGTGGATAAGTTTGCTTTGCGTCAGTATAAAACAACAGGTCGAATTTGAATTTGTAATGCTTCCGTAGTAACAGTAACGGATGCAAAAAAGTTTGAAAATTATACGACAATAAAATCACGGATACCGTGGGCAGTATATAGGGCGCATCAAATATGCTAAGTCCAGAAGGCCGGCTGTACGGACCGACAAACTGAGCGGAGTTATTTGTGCGTCTTATGACGCCCTCCCCTGACCCTGCGCGCAGATTTACATAAAAATCTCGCCGAATTAAGGACCAAGTTTTATGCTAAGCAAAGCCAAATTTCTTTTTTATTGCGTCTACGGAGATATTAACTTTCCCCGAGGCAAATATTCATAAACCAGGCTCCGTGGGCGACTTATCATTTATTAGTTTTGTTTCCAACAACAGTCATTTTCTCCCTGCATAATATTGTCGTTTGATGGTTTCGGATTTAGGGGAAAGTTTAAATTATATTTTAAGTATATCAAAATTGAACCTAATCTTTAGGTGCATTTCAGAATCCCGTCATGAATATTCACCCTGTAACATAAGTGATGTGATATAGATATAATATATATAGTAGATAATTTTTTATGAAGATGAATATTATTTACTAATTTTAGGTAACTTACATACCAGCATACCTCACCGAATATATTCATTAATTTGTCAACAAACAACAAGACTCTCAGCTAAATGACTACAGAGCTGTTCATTCTGTCAACCACAATTGCACTGATAATACGGATGTACAGTTTTTATTAATTTCAAAGTTGTATCGGAATAAGTACCTCCTGCCATTTTGTCGCAAAGCAAGAATATTTGCCTTTTTTACGAAAAACAAGGACAAAATTGAATTCATCTAGAAAACCAACCTTCCTCCACACGTGTAAAAAATTTTGCCATTTGATTTTATTATTGAATTGAACTGACCGGCCCAAGTAATGGTATGCTTAAACAATTTATCCAGTGCCGGCCTTAGCCTCCCCGGTGCCCTCGGGCGGAGTTTTCCGGGTGCCACATTCAAAATTGCAAATTAAAATTTTTTCATTGTCAGTACAAAGAAAAAAAATCTGATGTGGCCAGGCACATGACTTTATCATACTATAATATATAAAATTAATAGCTGCATGAGATATTATTTGATCGAGATCGGCTATGTCTGCATTAAAATAAAACTAGTAGAACTAGACTTACGTGTTATTGGGTGTAAAAAGTATAATGCGATATGCGAACGCAGCTTATATTGACAGGAGCTATTGCCAAAACATTAGCGCTTGACACCAAGACTACCTACTGTCATTAGAATCAAAAAATCTCACAAATCCTGGCTACTAGTTTTCATGCAGTACGACTGATCTCGTAGAAATAGAAATTGCTCATGCAGCTAAACTATTGATTGTACCAAAAAATGTCATAGTGATAAATGATTCAGAATTTCCTCATCTTTAATTTATTATTTAACTATTTCGACGAAATTCCAGAAATGGCGGCTTACTTGCAAAATCTTTCAAAAATGCTAAGACTAAACCTCCAGTTCCTTTGGACCCTCTTCAACAGAAAGCTTTTCAGCTCTAAGTTTGGTTATGAAACTTCTAAATATGAAGTTTCGTCCCGATACCTTTAGTAGTTTCTCCGGAATCGTCGCCACAAAAAACGGGTACACAACACACACAGAAATTTTTTTGTACCTTGGTCAAAAATGTTCAGGGGACCCAAAAAGACATATTTCCGCTAAAATCTCAAAATTTTTCTTTGGCACGATTACAATACTTTACATACTGCGTATGATAAAGTAAAAAATCTGATGTGGCCAGGCACATGACTTTATCATACTATATATAAAATTAATGGTTTAGCTGCATGCGATTCCATTAACCATTAACACAAATATATTTATTAAAGAAAATACACATTAGGAATTAACATAATTTCAAATGATATAAAACAAACGGTGCCTTGCGCCGTGGGCGCTTATCCGAAATTTGAAATCTTTACGATTTACCCGCCAGTGAGTGAATAGCTTGGCGGGTATATTTTCAAAAACAAACAACGATAAAACAATAAAAATGCTTTACTAAAATATTTTAAACAACGTAAAACGTTTGGTCTAAATACTATTGAATAAAACATGGACACACACACACAGCACGTACACGCAGCTACCGCCACCGCATTCGCCGTCTCCTTCATCGCTGACCTCCCGCTCAGCATCTATTTGCAGAGGTCCTGCATCCACTTTGCCTTCGTGCTTGTCCCCAGGCTGGTCAGGTGGTTCCGGCCGTTCCGGCGCAGAGCTATTGTCAAAACAGCACCGTATGACACTGTCTGTCATTAGTTCTGTCACAGTTCTGTCATAATTAAAATCCTGGCTACCTCGTTTTAATGCCGACACGACCTATCTCAATTTGAATCTGCTCCAGCAGCCAAACTCTTAATTTTACCAAAAAATGTCATAGACATAAATTATACAAAATTTCCTGGAGTTTAATTTATTATTTAACCATTTTGACGAAATTACAGAAATGGCGGCTCATTTGCAAGATCCTTAAAAAGTGCTTGAAGGAAACATTCAGTTCCTTTAGACCCTTTGGAGCCAAAAGCTTTTCAGCTCTAAGTTTGGTCATGAAACTGCTAAATATGAAGTTTCGTCCCGATACCTTTAGTCGTTTTTCTGGAATCGTCGCCACAAAAATCGGGTACACACACACACACACACACACACACATACACACACACACTCAGACATTTTTTTGTACCTTGGTCAAATATGTTCAGGGGACCCAAAAGGACATATTTCCGCTAAAAACTCAAAATTTTTTTTCGGCATGATTACAATACTTTATAATACTGCGTATGATAAAGTAAAAAACGTATATTACAACACTACAAACATAATTTGAAACTACTTTTATTAATGTCCGAAACTAACTTATCGTGCCTTTTCATCGGCGAATTCCTTACTAAGATGATTAAGAGCAGAAAATTCGAGATTTTTAGCGAGTTCCTAAATGAAAAAAATGTTCGATTTCAACACCTACGGCGCCCGGAAATTTTCTTAGAGCCTGGAATCCACCCCAAACTCATCCTTCACGTGCACGTTCGCGGATCTTCGCGTTTACCGCAAAACGGTCACGATTTCGTGATCTTAGCTCCCGAACAATGATATTGTTTAAAAAATTCTGCACTCCCATTTTTTTCTCACTGATTTTGGTGCATCATTGAATTGTCTAAATGGTACCGCAAATATTTTAAATAAAATGCATTACATAAGAAAATTTTCGAGATAAAGTCAATTAAAAATTTTAAAACATTGATGACATTAGGGATAGTAGCTTTTGTGAATTGAATAATAAATTGCGTTTTTGGTAGAATTAACTGCCCTGAAAATTTTCTATCGCGCAAGGTTTTCGAAAAAGGTGGGGTCAAAGTGGCAAAACACACTATTTTGGTAATTTATACAAATTTATACCAGCTGAAACGATTATCCTAGAAACCTCAAAGTGGTCTCATAGTAAACCTTAATCTTTGCACTTTTGCCTGCAATCCCAAATGTTTGTTCCCAAATGTTCTTGAAGCATTTAGAGCAATCCTTTACCTACGTATGACTCCATAAAAGAATTCAATCGAAAACTCCTATTCACTTTCCATAAACAAACAGATCAATATTACCCTAATTCACTTTTTCTCGAAAATTTTCTGTATGTATGGCGATACATTTTGTGAATTACCTTTAAGACAGATTAACACACATCTATGAATACCAGTGCAAAAAAATATGGGGTTGCCGTGTCGATGACGTCAAAAGTCGAAAACAATTAAAGATCGGAAATTAAATTTGATGTAAATATGTATATTAATATTATGATAATTAAAAATGGACATGATTTTGTCGTTATATACTTAATGCGCTCACTGTAGTTTGGTTCTTAAACTGCAAACTCCTATATTGGGGCACTTGCAATTTAAGATCCAATGCATTTAGAAAATGTAGAAAATACCTTTATTGTGCATAATTTTATAAGGATTAATAAAAATGCAAAAGTGTGATCGTTTTGCGGTAAATCGCGGAAAACCGCGAACGTGCACGTTACTTTTAGGGGTTCAAGGGTCTAGTAAAATTTGCGGACACCATAGAATATTGAAACTCAACACTTTCCGCACCGGATAGCAAAAGGGTAATAGCGTGGCAGTAGAACATTTGCTACTGCCACGGGTAATAGTATTGGATTTTTTTTTCTTCATAGGCCTGCTTTCGTCAAATTTAACTATACTAAAGCTCGAAAGTCAGTCTTGCTACATTGTAGATCTTAAATATGTTTTTATTAGTGAGGGATGGCGCGAAGCGTGATAAGCGCTAAGCGTTTTATTAATTGTTTGATTTTGTAGCAAATTTTAGTTTTTTACTATGTTATCATAAAAGTGCTTGTTAAAATAAATATCTCTGTCGATCTGCCTCTTAAAAATTTTAATGGGGCGCTATTTATTGAATTTTACCACAGGTAACAAAAATTTCTTTATTACTTGTACAAAAGGTAGGGCGCCACTGGCGCCCCAAGTCACCCAGCGCCCTTGGGCGGCGCCCGACCTCGCCCCCCCCCCCTTAAGGCCGGCACTGAATTTATCTAAACTTTGATCTTCAATAACTTTTGTAGTCTGACCGATTTTCATTATTTTTTTCGGGATATGTAAAGAACTTTATCAAACTTATCACACTTAACATGCCTTCGAAAATTAAAGAAAATAAGATGTTCCAGCTGATTATACTGGAAAGTGATATGTTTGGAAACTCTTTGAGAGTTTCAGGCATCCTGTGCTATAACTAAGGAACTCATAATACACAGTTTGAAGTAAAATTTTGCGTTACTTTTGCACCAGAAGCCCTGGTAAATCTGTCAGGCTGAATATGCTGCAATCCATCAGTATATGTTAATCATGTTAATCATGTATACGTTAAATTTCTCTTGTTAAAATAAATTTTTTTACCCATCGGTTTAGCTGTTAATTTCTGGTCATTATCTTTAAATTAGTAGTCGCTTGTATTTGGTATTAATCACTACCGCTATTATGTTAACATAAAAACATATGTAATAAATGTATTATTTGTATATCGTAGATGACAAATGAGCTGACTCAAATTGTCATTTCGTAGAAATAACAGAAAGCGGAGAAAAGGTTCGCATACTCAAGAAAAGTTACGAGCGGCGCTTGGGTAGTTGAGAATGTTTGGAATTTCCCGGTGCAAGTAGTGCTTGACCTGAAAATGTCGAAATATTGCATTGTACTCTTTTACAGAATCCGCGGAACGGAAGTTATTTCTACGACCCGGTTCGAGAATTTTAAGTGCCTGTATTTCCAATACTCAGTGGAAAATGAACCGTTATTCATTAGTAGAATGAGAAATTGTGGACATAACTACGTTTAATCCGAGCTTAAGCAGACATTTTATGATGCCATTTTAGTTGCATTTCTGTGCTTTTGCTCTTTGTTTATTTTGTAGCGTTTTAGATTATTCTGCGGTGAACACAAATTTTCAGCGTAACGCTGGTTTGTTTCTGCACAGGTTTCCCTTACCGCTGTTTAAAAACGACTTTATACACATGTTCTACACAAAACAGTGGGATGTTAATATCAAAAAATTAAGCTGTAAATTGTAGAAACAATTTTCACTAATTGATAATTCTGTGCTATTGTGTGAACTATAAAACACTAACACGATCAAGAATTAAAGGTATACAATGTAGAAAAGTTATCTGTAACATTTACGCGAGCTCGGTAGCGTTTGCTTTAATTTATTCGTTTTTGAACTTTCCACGAACAGCAATATTTCAGTTAATTCGAGGATGAATTATTACCACCGTTATAAGTGTATATATCCAACTTTGAGCCGGAAGCGTTCAGAACTCGAGTTTGTGTCGAAAAAGGAGAATTTACAATCACTAACACTCTTGTATGTACGTACAGATAAACGTTATTATATCGCAATATATTGGCAGTGTATAATAAATGGTCATTATAACTGATTGTAGTCAAAGTAGGCCATGATATCAAATGTAAATATTTGTGGTTGTCGCTCTATTTGAATCGCATGCTACTTTTTTACCACAGAAAGGTTAAATTGGTTGCATAACCTATTTCAAGTTTGACAGTTTGACAAAATTATTTGTACAGAACTGCTTAATCTATACCACCACACTAATATACAGGCGTTGCTACCAAATGATTTGCCACAAAGATTACACTTTTGTCGATGGTTACGAAACAAACAACATAACGACACAACATTTTTTGGCAGTGTGTTACTCACCGATGAGGCTAGTTTTACACGCCGTGGTATCCTAAACACACGCAATTCTCACTCCTGGAATGTAGAAAACCCCATTTATCCAGAAATAAACATTTCCAACAATTTTTAGTAAATGTATGATGCGGCGTTGTTGGAGATCATTTGATCGGGCCCTACGAACTTCCTCCTCGATTAAATGGTGCATCGTATTTAATTTTTTTGGACAGCCTTCTACCTACCTTATTAGAAGACATCCCTTTAAACCTGCGTAGGAGTGTATGGTTTATGCACGATGGTGCTCCCGCTCATTTCCCGCTAGCTGTGCGAAACTATTTAGACAACCACTTTCCGCACCGCTGGATTGGACGTGGGAGTGATTATCCTTGGCCACCGAGAAGCACAGACCTCAACCCATTACATTTTTTTATATGGGGCTATATAATAATAATAATAATAATAATAAACGCCTTTATTGACTACAGAAGTTCACACGTACATAACAAAAAAAGGAATTACATTGTTCATCTGTAGCCAAAAGGTGCAGATTCAAAATACCACTTACATGGCATATTGATCTTCCATCTGTACCATTAGAAAAAAAACACAAAAAATTAAATATAGCAAGTGCACAAGCATATTACAATAAATGCAGCTTTCTGGAAACGCAATGAAAACATGCAGTCTCACAGTTCTCAGAATGAAGGCAAAAAACAAAATAAAAAAACAAGCAAACTCTGTCAATGCTCACCCCACCGCACCGCGCATAAATGCCACCGCCCGCCTCCTAAATGCCGCATAACCCAGAACAGTCATATCGGATGGAAGAGAGTTCCAGACATTCACCACCCGGTAACCAAATGATTTGGTGTAATTTGTAGTTCGATGATTGGGAAGCTGCAATTTACCGCGGTGTCGCAGATTAAGGTGGTGAACGTCCGTTCTGTAAGATATTTTGTCGCTAAGATATTTAGGTATTCCCATGCGAATCACCCTATGAAACAATAGAACCTGGCACAATCTCCGTCTACCCGCCATAGGAAGCCACCCTGCCTCTGGAAGCTTTGATGATATCGAGTCATACTTCCGTATACCATACATAAAGCGGAGACACGCATTCTGTACTCGCTGAATTCGGGCCTGATGAACCACATCCAAACACGGACCGTAAACCGTTGAGCAATAGTTGAAGTGACTCAACACAAGGACGTCGCATAAAAGTCGCTTGGACTGTCTGTCCAAGAACTCCCTGGCTGAATAGATACGCTTTAGATTTGCAAAAGCGGTCTGCACCTTTTTGGTTACGTGCCCGTGAAATTTCAATTCTGAGTCTATTATCAAACCCAAGCTCTTCGCTTCGGTCACAAATGGAAGTACCACTCCAGCAACCGTCAAATCGAACGACTGAACGGCACTTAACAAAACTCTACTACCCAATAACATGACGCACGACTTGGTAGGATTGACAATGAGACAGTGATCCCTAGATGCAGCGCATAGATCATCGATGTCGCGATTCATAGTGATTTGAGCCTCCGCCAGTCTTTCCGGAGAGAAGGACAAGTATATCTGACTGTCATCCGCGTAAAAGTGCGATCTGCAGTTCTTAACATAATCAGGAAGACGGGATGTGTATATCGTAAAAAGCAAACGGCCGCAAATGCTTCCCTGAGCTACGCCGCTGGTCAATAACCTAGATTCTGAAACCCTGCCACCCAGCCCCGCCCGCTGCGTTCTACCCGACAAGTAGTTTTTGAAAAACGTAATTGCACCGTCACTAAAACCAACATAATGCAAAATTGCGAATAGAAGGGAATGGTTAAGCGTGTCAAACGCCCGCGTATAGTCCAGCAGCGTCAGAGCAGTTAGCCGGCGGCAGTCCGCAGCCGCAAGGATATCATCAGTTAAATCTAACAGCGCGGTCTCGCAACTGTAACCAGGCCTAAACCCCGACTGCTTCTCTGGGAGGATATCATTTGCAGTAACATACTGAAATATCTGAGATGTAACGATCTTCTCCAGAATTTTCGACATAGCCGGCAAGATACTTATGGGTCGCAGGTCGCCGTAGCTGGTTGGATCTGCCACCTTTGGAAGTGGTGTCACAAGAGCCTCCTTCCAACTATCTGGGAAAACACCATCAGACAAGAATTAACAATATTCGTTAAAGCAGGCAGAATATGCGGACAACACAGCTTCAGGAAAGAGACGCTAATAAAATCCTGACCAACAGCCGCGGATTTTATGCTGTTCAGAGCCCTCACCACCACATCATCCGAAACCGGGACAAACTCAAATTTTGAAGAATCAGGGAGAAAACAATTGTCGGAATAAAACATCAGGAGCCCCGGCTCAGGCGACAAAAGAACAGGACCGTCCATGAAATGATTGTTCATCTCGCCAGGGTCGGATAAAAAAGGTGGTATCGCGCGCCGAGTACGCCCGCCCCCAGTCAGACTCGAAAACTTACGCCAGGATGTCGCTGCATTATCTCCCCGAAAAGCAAAAGTAAAGTAAGCCTTCTTCTCTCGTTTTATTGCAGTATTGACATAATTTCGCAGTTATCTGTAAAGAGCCCTATCCGCATCGCTGCCCGTACGCCTAAACTTAGCAAGAACTCTATCCCGGGTTTTCATCATTTCGCGGACAGTTGATGTGATCCATGGTGACCTGCGGCGAGTGATCCTCACAGTTCTTTCGGGAACATGTGCATCAAATAATCTCAACAAACGATTATTAAGGAATGACACTTTTTCATTTATATCATTATAGTATATTATATCCAGCCAAATAACAGACATCAAATCCTGCCTGAACAGATCACCATTAAATCCACTATAGTCCCTATAAGTGCGGATGAGTGGATACTCTGCAGCCACTGGAAAACTAAGAGTGCAGTGCACGAGGCAGTGGTCAAACGGAGGACCGACATCAACAACACCACAATCAACACCGCTCCTGTCCGCAGACACAATAATATGGTCGATAAGTGTCGCCGAAAGATCAGTAATACGGGTTGGACCACGCACCACCTGAACCAGACCATACGCTTCCAGCAAAGACAACAATCTCGCCACGCCAGGCTCCCCACCGTCCAACAAATTTATGTTGAGATCGCCAGCAATCACTACTTCATCATGCATCAAGAGAAGGTCAGTAATAGTATCCTCCAAGATATTCAAAAACTCACCACAATCCGTAGAGGGAGATCTGTAAATAGAGCCAACCGCCACACGCTTATCCCCCATGTCCACCGCAACCCAGGTCTGCTCAATTAGATGACTTACCGACAGAACAGTGTAGCGAACAGAGTCCCGAATGTACATACCGGTACCACCCCCCCGACCGGTCCGATCGTTTCTAGTCTATATTAAGTAAACGCAATTGAACGATTTTAAATCGGTGTTTCACCTGCCAAAATGTCCAATCTTAATTGCTTATGGAAAATATGGGGAACCTTTTCCGGGCGCGCGAAACGCGACCGTCACCCTAAACGGACCATTCTACGTTGCGTGAGTTTTCGAAATCGACGAAAAACGGCCTCTCGGGCGATTTTGATTCTAAATTTTCCGAAACGCGAGCGATTTTGGTGAAAGGACCTCAACATTTCAGTAGCTGTTTATTCCGCGTCGTCATGGCTGCGAGCTAGAAACGTCAAAAACGCAACCATAACCTATTCACATTGGTATGTCACAAAGCTAAGCGATTTCATTATCTGCGGGGGCCTAAAGCACAAACTCCGTAGTCCGTACCCACAAATAATCTTTGACAAACCTATAACCATGTTGAACCTATAATAATAATTATTAATTCGTGATTATTTGCCTTTGCGTTAATATTTGTTCGAAGAATGTGTATCGATCCAATGAATGTTATTTGTGAAAAGTTCGCGTCTCAAACCCAACGTGAAAGCACCGCTCAGAACCTATTTTAACCTAATACGAATACAACTCTTGAGAGGTTACATATTAGATGGCACCACAAGATATTTCTGCTACTAGCGCCCCTAGCGGGCGTGAAATATCGTCACATAACCTATAATTATACATAAGTTTGAATGAACACTATACAAAATTTAGCTGCAAGAGCAAGAAGTAGTAGAAGATCAATAGGGTGTGGAATTGATAAAGGCGCCTGAAAAAAGCCTCCAATGGCTCGGAATATGGTCCCCAGCAAACTTTTGTTGCAAAGGCTGATCACCCACTTCAAACTACTTTGAACTGCCCGTGGTTCTTTCGAATGGTTTCTCCAGATTAAATTAAAATACAGTAAGAGAATTATATGGAATTCATCAATTTGTTGGCAACATCGAGGTTAGTTTTGAGTTTAGAATGCGTAGCTTTTGTTAATTTAATATTTTTGCAGGTAACGTGGTATGATGAAAAGAGTACACACGCAGTGGAAATGGTTCCAGGTCTTTCCGAATAACAGCAACTTGCTTTGCGTAGACAAGCTACCATAACAAAGTGGCAGACAATTATTTATTTAAGAAAAAACTTGACCCAAAAGATATTGGGCGTACCAAGGGAGTACCGGAGAGACCAAGGGGCCGCAGTCGATAATAATCATTGTTGACAGTAAAGGGATACATTTTTATATTGCAGTTTAAAGTGCCTACCTGTACTTTACATTTGGCTATGACGCAAGGTTACTAAAAATTGATAGGTCTGTCTGGTAACTTATAGCATACGTCACTCAGTTTACCACATGAAGTTAACTGGTATGGAATTTAATGTTTACGTGAGCGTATAACAAAATACTAATAATTTTAGTTCATTGTTTTCTGAATGATTTATTGGAGATGGGTGATAAAGCCCTCTAAGCTGCAAGCCTTCTAATACCTATGAATTCAAATGAATTTGAATGGGCATATCAAGTGGTATGCAAATTTTGGTATCTTTGGGTATGACGTTAAATTTTTGTAAATAATAATTTAGTTCATGTGGTCACGGCAACCAAATGCATTTTTTGTCAGTGAGGTGCAGGCAATAAATCTTAAACAATTAAATGGGTTAAATCATCTCAAGATTAGATAATATTAATTTTAGGTATTAGTTTTGGGTATTATATACCTATTGTATTATTACTAGATCTATCATTAAGATTTCTATCAATTTCATTTGTTAACTAAATTGAAAATTATGCATTGAATCCAACTTTGTTCTAAAATTCAAATATGAAAATTGTGTTGTAAATAATACTATTTAGTTATAAAATAATTAATTAGGGTTCTTCAATGATTACTTTAAATGTTGATACTTATTCTTGAGGTTTTGGTTTATAGTAGACATAAATAAATTTTAAATTAAATATTTTCACATTATTTTATTATGTGCTCTTGCTTGACGAGGGTACTCTAACATACTTTCCGTTTCTTTTACGAAGGAGGAAAGGTAGACACTGGTATACAAATTTAACATTTTATGTTTTATTTTTATTTAAAAATTGAGCATCTGGCTGTATAGTTTTTGTCCAATATCAAAACAAAAACCAGAACTATAAAGTATCAAAAATTTTATGCTATTGCAACGTTTAGGTCTTCCGCACTTCATAAAATTGAGTAATTTTAACAAATTTAGCTTATTTTTGTAGTTCATTTAAGTCAAGGTTCACGGTATTGGGAAAAATAAATCTAACATTTTTTCTTCAAATGACAAGCATCTTTCATATGAACTGAAAGAAAAAAAATAACAAATCTTTTAATAATTTTTTCAATAATGTTATGTATATACGGTATACTGTAGTTGCTTGGCCAACCACATGCGTTTATATAAAAAAGCAGTGCACTGTTGCCAGATTGGGGGATTTTCTCTCACATTTGGGCGGTTTCCCTCCAAAAATAGTATCTTTACCTTAGGGATAAAGGAAAGTTTTGAGGGTAAACTAAAGATTGTAGTTGTTAGGCTGACACATGGGACAAATGTTTATCACAATTTATTTTGACGACAAACTCGCCAAATAGTGAGAAAT
Source organism: Aphodius sticticus (assembly GCA_963966075.1). Classification (NCBI taxonomy): domain Eukaryota; kingdom Metazoa; phylum Arthropoda; class Insecta; order Coleoptera; family Scarabaeidae; genus Aphodius; species Aphodius sticticus. Next base: position 16,020,725 of record OZ014513.1, read on the forward strand.
TGGTACCTCATGGCAGGTTATGTACCCAATTTTCAACATTTATTAAGCCTAATTTTATTGGCGGTGGCAACTGTGTTTTTTTGAGACATCCTTCTACATATGCTGTCAATTGATTCCTGCGATCTACCCAATTAACTGATCTACCTAAATAGGCGGTCTACAGGTCCACTAGTAAGGTTGTAATTTGTTTTAAATAAAAAGTCGGAGGGAACCACATCCGACAACGTCGTTTGCTTTAACTGAGACGTTAAAGTCTCAGTTAAAGCAAACATATGGTAAGGAGTCGACAGCAGCACATCAGCCACATAACGAAAATGCGGAAGAAGCGACCGAACATTAAGGTGAGCAAGCGAGAACTTATGTAGTGACATATCCCTGAAATAAATAAACAAAAAGAAAAACGATTAACAAGTGAAACTGCTAGTATTCAACACCAAACGTTATATATATATATATATAGGAGATTGTTTAATAGGGTGAAAGTCGTGGGTGAAAGTCGACTTTCACCCTATTAAACAATCTCCTAGTTAAAGAGGTCGAATATATTCATACCAATTATATATACCTATATATATATATATATATATATATATATATATATATATATATATATATATATATGTATATATATATATATATATATACATAGATATACACATATATATGTGTATATATCCAAACCAATCTGGAAAATCTCAAAACCTCAAAACTGAGCTCAACTTCAAAAATTGAGCTATATTTGACAGCAAAACAATAACAAAATAGCGTGCGTATAGTGGACAACCTCAAAATCGAGCTCAACTTCAAAAATCGAGCTACACCTGACAGCAAAAGAATAACAAAATAGCGTGCGTATAGTGCCAATAAAAGATAAAAAAATAAAACTAAACAAAAAGCGCAAAAATACAAAGACCGAGTGTACTTAGCCGTTTAGCTCCGCAAGTTGCAGTCCCGAACCATTCCAAAATTTCTAGCCGCCCTTCTGTTTACGAGACTTCGCCCTTGTAAGTCGCACCTCATCACCAACATCACCAGCTCCACCGTCACCAATCCGAACTCGCGATTTCAGCACCTCCAATTCATCCTGGTGTCGGATCCTAAAGGTTACTCCCTCCAAATTAAAACAGGTCAGAGATTATATGAAATCTATTGTATACCGGCAAGTCAGTAATACTAGGCAAGATTTGCAAAGAAGGATTATTGACGCAGGAAATGAAATTAGTACGACAAAACTTAGAAAAACGTTGTAAAAGATGTGTTGAACAAAACGGTGGACACAACGTTATACATTTATAAATTAAGAATAAGTGAAAATAATGTTTAATTTTTTATAATGACAGCTGTTAGCAAATACACAAAATGTTTAACTGCATTTTTTTTAAACGGTGGATTTTATCGCCATAAAATAGGTAAACATTTTTTATGTAAAATTAACGTCCGTATCATAATTTTTAGTCATACCGCCCAACGTCATAATAATAATAAAAATATCACAATAATACTACCCCAGAAAGGCTGCCGACAGCTCCCTCTACAACATGCAAATGTCCTAAAACTCTTATCAAGTTTGGCGTCTCCAAAAGCCTAAGGAGACCACTTTTCAGCTTGATCGGCCCTTTCTTTTCTGAAATATACGCAAAACAAGAAATATATTTTCTATCTTTAGCACCTTATACCTTCTTAAGGAAGCACTTTTTACTATGGGATTTTTGGTTTAACCGGTCACATTTGACATCAAGAATATACGGTTAAGCTGGGTCCCATTACTTGCCGGACAGCCTGTATATATCAAACTGTTGTTTTTCAACTTTTTTTTTTCAATTTTGTTTAGGTATTTTACAGTTTGCATACGTACAACATCTGACGTGTCATTTAGTTACTCTTCTTTCTCTGCTAAAACTTCAGAAATTATCTAAAGCTCGACGTAGGTTGTGTGCACTGAGGTAATGAAAATTTAAGTACATCGCGCTGTCGTTCTTGAACGAAATAAATAATGCAAAGGCGTCTTGGGACGGGACTGCGGATTATAAGAATATCAGACAGAATGAGGACTTCATAAAAATGCCGCATAAAATTAATTTATGTCTGTCTAGGTACGACGGCGTTGCGGTGAATAAATTGTGCTCGCAGAAATACGGTACGCCCATCTTGTCGTCATATGGATGCGCCCAATGATCCCCAATTTGATGAAGCGATTGAGACGGAAGTAGATATATAAAATTGTGTGAATAGTGGTTATAAGGACCTCTAAAGAAAATTGTATATTTCATTTTAATGTAGTACTGGGCTCTTTAAATGTAATATCATTATATATGAAAGAAGCAATATCACAGAAATGAACCAGGTCTATTTGAAACGATTCGCTTTGCGAAAAGATGATGAGAGAATATTGCGCAGCCTCCTCCTTTGAAAGCTGAACGACAGTTGCTATTCGTAATTTATGGGTTTCTCCAGCACCATAGAGTCAGGGGGTTATTAGTTTGCTTCTTTTTGAAATCACTGTTAAAAGTACGGCGCCAATATTTTTAAATGCATCTACATCGACGTAAAAATACAATTATTTCCAAATCAGTACACATGCAAGTACTTTTTTTATGTGAAATACGTAGATTCCAAAACTATTTACAGGCCGTTCTAAGAACGTTGATACTTTTGGAAAGAAAGTTTTTAGAATATTATGAACGCATTTAATACAGACTAATTGTCCTATTGACCTAATTGATAGAACCATCCATTATAAACAGAATTTAATCATAAATCTCATCAAATAAAGTTCCAGTAGTTCAGCAATAAATTGGTGATCTTGGTAAAAGATTCTGTTTTTTTAGACAAAAAACAAAAAGCTCCAAGATTGTAAGTGGGTATCCATTAATTACGTGAGGCGTTTTTAGCGGTTTACCGACCCTCCCTCCCCCTCTGGTGAGATTTCGTGAGATTTAGCTCACCCCCTCATCCCCCAATCTCACGTGAGATTTTTCAAAATATGTTTTTTAGTGTAAATGTGTTTGATCTATACTTTATTTTTATAATATTTTTATTTGACTAGTTGAGACTAGTGAGAGATTAGTGATGAATTCGTATTATTTCATATTCATAATAGCTAACATAACGATTTTGGGTTAGCATTTGTTGGGTTTATATGGGCAACGAAGTTGACAACCCGGCAGTATATACAACTGAATGTTAAAAATCTACGATTCAAAATCGACTATTAAAAGTAATAATCGAGTTATCATCAATCGACCACATCGATCTTTCGATCTTTCAAATAAGAAGATCAATCAGAGCGATTGATCAGAACGATCAATCGATGTCTGTGCCCAGCCCTAGTACTGAGATTAATAAAAGAATATTTATTCCCATTCAGGCCATATTTTAGTGAAGGAACATGTTTTACTTACTTTAACCTAATTTTCTTGCAAATTTACTCTGTTTCTTGAGGGAAAAAGATTACGAAAAAGATATTCGCCGATCCTCCCCCCTTTCCCCCATGTAAGATTAGATGAGACTCGGCTTGACCCCCTCCCCCTAAAACGCCTCACGTAATTAATGGACACCCCCTAAGTAATAGGGTATGAGTATATTAGTAAGAACTTCATGCAAAAAAACTTAAGTTGATCTCCTTTTCACGACACTGGCGCCATCTATAACATAAAACCGGTAAAACGTCCTTGTGATCCCCTTAATCCAAGAAAAGTTTTGTATAAGTTTTGTGTAATTTTTTAACTTTTCAAGATAATCAAATGTTAAGATTAAAATGGCCTACAGGTGTCCATATCAGTCCCTAGGCTTTAAAGTTATATATATGTTACGGTCATAGTCATGGTCATAGTGAGGTTATTATTAATAATTACCGGTTATTATTAATAATAGCCAAGTGGCCAGGTTAAAGTGAAGAATTTATCACATGAACCGGCTATTATTAATAATTTCCAGCAGGCTGTGGTCAATGCGATATATTTCAATTCGATATTGCATTAAGGTGATGCTACAATATAATAGAGCATCAGATTTGGAATTCTATTAGTATCTACATAATTGCCACACAACGAATCTATTCACTGGGTTTTCAGTATTGGGCCTTTAGTGACGTTAGTCCTGACTTACTTATTTAGTTACTCATGACTAAAATAAGGAAGATTATCAAAACGAGACTAAAAGATGCCAATCCATACTAATTGCATGCACGAGTGTGTAACTCTTTGGGTCATGCTTATTTGCGCAATTCTTAAAAGCTAAGTAAGTAATAAATTAGAAACTCGGTTTGTATTATTCTGCCAGGGCATACGTACATAGTGCTTCTGTATTTTGCAATTCGTGGCAAGAAAAATTATTTTTATTTATAACTTATTATTTATTATCTTTTTAATACAAAACTTTAAAAAATGTTTTATATTTAATTTTGAATACAAAAGTCCTTCTAGACCTTTATTTTCTTTGTGGTAGTACAACAATTACACCATTTATATTGTAAAAATAAAGCAAGATAAAGTTTGTAACAATAGGACGTCATCCTCTTTTGCTTTGTTCACAAATGTGAACTGTACCTGTATTTTATTTTATTATTTACTATGAATATTGTTTATTTTTGATTTGTAAGTGCACAAATGTGATACAGATTTTATTTGAGTTACCTACTGTTAATTTTATTTATTAAGAATATATTTTTCTAAAACTGATTCCTGGACTTGAGAATTATTGTGTTTTTGTTATTGTTATATTTTTTCATATATCTAAATAAATAATGTATTTAAAAGTCTTTTCTTTTGTTGGTGATAAACACTTTTATTATAACCGCCCTATAAAACAGATTATATCCGTCAGATATTAGATATGCTTACGGTAGGTATAGATAATGGACAACCTAATGTAGGGAAGATTGGGGCAAGTTGTTACAATGTTTAATCTTTTATATATAAAATAGTACTTTATTGTCAAACACCAAAAGTAAAAATACCGTGTTAGGAACAGAACCATACAAAAATGTTTGCATCATTTGTGCGGTGCAATTTATGTATAAACATCTATGTAAACTAGTCTCGCCTATTCTTGCATGTATTTGCATGAAAATACCATATTGAAAAAATTAATATTTAATGCGCAAAATTTCTAGATAATTGGTATTTGGAAGTTTACTTAATAAATTGTAATTGTACAATTACAAAAAACTACCCACATGAATTAAATATAAAATGGGTGTTATTGATAATAAAATGGTTAACTTTTTTGAACACTCTGTATAAAATGTTCTTTTTACGTTTTCGTCATTGAGCCTTGGGTGTATCTCAAATTACCAATTATATCCAGTAGTTTCTAAAGTACAAGGGAGACAAAAGAAAACATTCTGTATTATCAATGTTTTGTATTATTCGTAATTTTGGCCATTGGGCTAGCCGTACTGATGATTTCCGTCGAGTAAATAAATATAATAGCTTACATAGTAATCGAAATAACTTAGCTAACTTCTTTGAAGACTGTATGCAAAAGATCTTTTGTAAAAAGTAACGTTTTTATCACTTTTACCGTGCCGTTAGGAAATTATTAATAATAGCCGGCCCATGTGATTATATAAGTGTTTCTAATCACATTGACAAAATGATGCGGTTATTATTAATAATAGCCGGTAATTATTAATACAAACCACATTTATCACTTTAACCGTAACATATACATTCCCAAAACCATTTTTTAAATCGTCTTTAAATGAAGATATAGGTTGAGAAAATTTCTATTTACAAAATCCTTGAAAGCAAAACTATTTAAGAAGTAAATATTTATCTTTCTTTTGAGATAAGGCCAGAACGTCGTTTGATATTTGTGCAGTGGGAAAAAATCCTTAGAATAATGGCTGCTTCAAACATGCGGTGTGGACGCATAGCAAGACAACATTTTTACAGATCAGGCTGTCACAGTGTGTGGTATTGATAATTATAGTTTATTCACCTTGAGAAGGGGTGACAGTTTTCCCTGTGCTCCCTCCGTAAAGTTGTAAGTCTGTCTGAATTGTAATGCAACATTTTTACAGCGCAAACAGTGAATTCAGCTAGCTAATAAAACACTCACCGCCACAATATCGAAATGTACCTACCTGAAAATTTGTTGTGACTATATATATTAGTAAAAATGAACTAATCTGCGCATATAACACACGCCGCTGATTTATTGCGAGAGGGTTAACAATATCCGACGTTCGGTTCCGCTAACTTTACTTCCATTATCTCCAGTAGAGTGCGTAAGCGTCTCCTTATCGCCGCCTCCTGGGAATAGGTAGTTTGCAGAAGGCTCCCCGGCGCGACCTGGATAGCTCAACAGTTAATTGTTATTTTACGGCTTGCTAAATATGCTAAGGATATGAAGTAAATTAACTGTATTATATTGCCGTTTTTGCCGACGTCCCACCCCGCTTCCCCGTCCCAGACGGATAGCGGATAGCGGAAACGCCTCGCCGTGTCAGGATTTAAGCTCTTCACCCTGGAGATAATTAAGTTATTTATGAATCGTTTTATAGCTGCTGGTTATATCTTGTTTACGAGGTTTCTCTCGTTGCAGCATTTGCTCGTTTCGAGGTGAAGAGCTCGCTAACTAGAACGCTCTTCTGAGTTCAGGTATACATTTTCAGGACCAATACTCGTATTAAAATTGAAATTTGCAGAGTCTTATAGAAGATAAAATAACAAAACTCGCACGAAACTAGTTTTTTTTTATTAATTAACAGCACCTCGTAGGTACTTGTGTATAACACCTAGCCTGATGACTATTGGTGTAACTTAAATTTCCTTTGGATGCTGACGCTTTAAACTTCACACACTGCACGTTGCTTTGCTTTGTTCACCTGTCACTCACATAACACTGTGCTCTGGTTTTTTAACATCACTTCACCAACATAAAAGGTTTAGTTCTTTTGAGTCTTCCCACACTGTCACAATTGTCAAGAAGCTGGATTGCCTCAACATTCGTGTGCTGGAGAAGTCTGTTCTGATGATTCTCTGCAAACTTTCCAATTTCGTTGGTTACTAATTCCATCTCAAGATCCCTGTGGAGATTTCTGTTTCTTATATACCAAGGTGCACCCACGATGTTTCTTAGCACCTTATTTTGGAAGCGTTGAATGATGGCGATATTGCTTGGCTTAGTGCAGCCCCACAGTTGGATACCATAGGTCCACACAGGTTTAAGTATCTGCTTGTAAAGTAGGAGTTTATTATATGTCGACAAAGCCGACTTCCTACCAATAAGCCAGTAGATTTTCTTGTATCTTATGCCCAATTCTTCTCGTTTCTTCTTAACGTGTGCTTTCCAGCGAAGCTTGGTGTCCAGCGTAATACTGAGGAATTTTGCGGTGTTCGAGTAGGGTACGGTGGTGTTATTTATTTTCACTGGAACGTGTTGTATTCGTATTGGTAAAATTTATATGAACGGATTTGGTTTCGTTCAATGCAATTAGCCATCGTTGCATCCAATCACTAATATTGTTGACAGCATTCTGCAGTTTTAGCGTTGCTCCTTCAACATTTGTATCTACGGCCATGATAGCAGCGTTATCAGCAAAAGTGGCAACGGTAACACCATCTGGTTGCGGAAGATCGTGTGTGTAAAGAAGGTAAAGAATTGGGCCAAGTACACTACCTTGTGGTACTCCAGCTTTAATAGTTTTGAGAGTTGAGTACTCATTATCTTGCTTTATACGGAAGTATCTGTTAGAAAGGTATGATTTTAATAGTTGGCTATACTCTAAGGGTAGTATCCGTTTCAGCTTATAGAGTAGGCCTTCGTGCCAAACTTTGTCGAAGCTTTTGCCACATCCAGGAATATAGAGGAGCATACCTTTTTTTCTTCTAAAGTTCGTTCTATTATCATTGTCATTCTGTGCACCTGATCAATTGTCGAATGTTTGTTTCTGAATCCAAACTGATGAGCGAGTATAATGTTTCTTTCATCTAAGATTGGTTTCCGTCTGTAGGAGGATGCTTCATTTGGTGGTTTTCCTGGCTCTGGAATCATCACAACATCCGCAGTTTTCCAAACAGTTGGCACATATTTAAACCTAAATGCTGCGTTGCAGCTATGGCTTTTTAGGTAATTTTTTTTTAAATCTCACCTGTTATTAGATCAAACCCAGGTGACTTTTTGGTTTTAATTTTTTTAATTTCATTTATTACCTACCTCTTTAGGAGTAACGGGGGGTATTCGATTTCCTTGGATTATTGTAGAATTAGTCTTCCATACTTCTGTCTTCATTTGGAGTGAAGGATTGCTCCAAGTAGTCGGCCAAGACTACGGCTTTGTCTTTGTCATTTTTAGCCCGGGTTCCATCCGTTTTTTTCTTAATAGGCGGAATTTGTGTGATTGGTTTTTTTACTCCTTTAGTCGCTTTCCATAGAGAATAATCTGTGCTTACGTCACTTGTCATTTCTTCGAGGCTTTTGTTTATTGACTGTTTCTTAATCTCTTGAATCGATCTACGTAATTCCTGAGTTAACCAATTTAATTTAGTTTTGATTGCTGGGTCCCTGGTTACCTGCCAACGTTTTCTCGTTTTTCTTTTTTCCATAACTATCTCTCTTAATTCCTTTGGGTAATTACTACCTTTCACTTTTCCTGGAATTACAGGCGTGGCTTCCGAAGCGGATTTCTGTATATCTGTCATTAATCCAAGAGTTTCTTTCATATTCTATTTGTGAGATATTCTTGATTGGTACTTGTAGATTTATTCTATTCTCCAGACTGAGTTTGAACGTATCCCAGCAAGTATATTTACTTGTAAGTGTTGGATTCCTTTCTTTTTCAATTATTGTTTCGCTTAAGGTGAGAACAATTGGCGAATGATCCGAATCCAGATCAAATTCCTCTTCCACTTCAAGATAAGCAGACGATAGATTTTTAGTAATAAATAGATCTATTAGATCTGGGATCTTATTTATGTCAATGGGCCAGTAAGTAGGTTTACCTGTAGAACGAACTTGACATTTATACTGTTTGCACGAAACTAGTGAAATGTAATTCATGCTTTGGTCAGATTTGCAAACCTTTTACTAAAGAAGAGTGAATGCTGCGTTGAATTCTTTCATCACATTTATACTAACTCCATTTTCTATGATTTTATCAGTCGGTGTAATAGCAACTATTCTACGTGTTGCCGAATTCAGAACACAAAATCAATTTTAAATGTTCTTTTCAATTCACTACGTTAATTAATCAAACCCTCAAAAACTTTGGACTCGCGAATAAGGACAGCAATCTTAAAATGCACCGGAAGGTTGTCTCAACAACCGCAAAACACGGCAAAATGCCTACAAACCGTATTAACCTGAAACTAGGGTAATAATTATCCGCAGGGGGGCGTTGTCGGCGTCAAGCGCCGCGGCGCTCCTCTGGCAGTGACGTTCTCGTCAATTGCTTGTTAGATATTCAGTGGGCACGTCACAGGCCCGCTAGCAAAATGCAAACTACACCAGCACGTCGTTGATTATCGTGACTAATTGAATTCACTACCGAGTGGAATTAGGAGGGCGATAATGCGTTGCCAAATCGAGTGCGCTACCTGTCGCACGGTGGCACCCCCCCAAGATAGATGGATAACGCGTAAGGTGTACAAGGCTCAAGAACATGAGCGCCGTTCGAAATTTTTTTAGGGGTGACAAGATACAGTTTTTAGTACTATCCACACATAGATAAATTTTTTTAGAGAAATTGTTTAGGAAAATCTGTTGAAGTATACTAACAATGGTTGGTTTACATATTAAATGATTTAATTTAAGGAACATACAAATTTTAGTTCAATTTGGAAATAATGCTATTAAAATAAATGTTGCTAGAACTCAGACGGCAACAATGCCCAAATTTCTAAATAACTTTTGAATACTGCAAAAAATACTATCTGTCGTAACAATAATAATAATAAAATAATAATAAAATATCTGAAATGGCCAGCCACATGACTTTATCACACTATACAGTGTGTCTCACGGGACGTTGCAGCGATAGAAAGTCGGTTAAATGGACAAAGTAGTGCATATTTATGAGCTCTTTCATAATCCGTTCAGAAAACAGATGAATTTCAAATGGTTTCCAAGCTATTTTGAAAAACCCAAAAATGTATTTTTTAAATTATGGTCATAACTTGTTTATTTGTGATCAAAATCCATCAAAAAAGCGTTTAGACGTTATGAAGGCATTTTTTTGCCTACAATTTGATTATGTCGGTTTAAAATATTTTTCGCCAATGAATTCGTCAGAAACAAACGAAACTTTTGTTTTTCTTATGGACGCCATGTTGGTTTTATACATGTTTGGATTCAGAATTTTTTTCTGTGTAATTTGGTATGCCACATGCCATATTTAGAACACAATAAGCCGACAAAATTGAAGTTTTTTGTTTAATATCTGAAAATCGCATGGTGCCATGAAAATCACGTTTGAGTGATACAGTATTTATTTGTACTAACTACACAACATAAAATAGTAACAACATTCTAACAAACTAAATAATGTTTTCAAAAATCTCGGCATTTTCGTGGAGGCATTTTTCACAGCAGTCCGTAATAAATTCGAAAATTCATATTTAGAAGGTTCATAACCAAACTTAGAGCTGAAAAGCTTTCTGTTAAAGAGGGTCCAAAGGAACTGGAGGTGTAGTCTTAGCATTTTTTAAAGATTTTGCAAATAAGTCGCCATTTCTGGAATTTCGTCGAAATAGTTAAATAATAAATTAAAGATGAGGAAATTCTGAATAATTTATCACTATGACATTTTTTGGTACAATCAATAGTTTAGATGCATGAGCAAATTCTATTTCTACGAGATCGGCCGTACTGCATAAAAACTAGTAGCCAGGATTTGTCAGATTTTTTGATTCTAATGACAGTAGGTAGTCTTGGTGTCAAACGCTAATGTTTTGACAATAACTTGTGTCAATATAAGCTGCGTTCGCATATTGCATTACACTTTTTACACCAAATAACACGTAAGTGTCATTTGGACGGTGTACCCGGTGGCAACGGAGTACAATATCCGAACGCAGCTTTAATCGACATATCTGTCTAGTTCTAGTAGTTTTATTTTAATGCAGACATGGCCGATCTCGATCAAATAGAGTCTCATGCAGCTAAACTTTTAATTTTATATATAGTATGATAAAGTCATGTGCTGGCCACATCAGATTTTTTCATACGCAGTATGTAAAGTATTTTTTATAAAATTCTGGGTTTTCACCAATTTTGTTCAACAGATGGGTACAGATGGGTAGATATCATGTTGTTTCACAAAATGTCTTCCATGGCACCATGCGATTTTTAGCAATTCTCGAAGTGTACAATGTTCAGTTAATTCTATTCTATCTTATTGTATTAAAAACATAGCATGTGGCATACCAAATTACTCAGAAAGAAATGATGAATCCAAACATGTATAAAACCAATATGGCGTCCATAAGAAAAACAAAAGTTTCGTTTGTTTCTGACAATTTCATTGGCGAAAAAAGTTTTAAACTGACATAAGATTGTAGACAAAAAATGCCTTTATATTGTCAAAGCGCTTTTTTGATTTGATCACAAATAAAGAACTTATGACCATAACTAAAAAATGACATTTCTTGTTTTTTTTTCAAAATAGCTTGGGAACCGTTTGGAATTCAACTGGTTTTTGAACCGATTATGAACGAGCACATAAATATGCACTACTTTGTCCATTTAACCGACTTTCTAGCGCTAATAATATCAAAAGTACCCATACAATCCAACGTCCCGTGAGACACACTGTATATAAAATTAATAGTTTATCTGCATGAGGTTCTATTTGATCAAAATTGTTCGTGACTGCATTAAAATAAAACTAGTTAGCCAGGATTTGACAGATGAGGTAAAAAATGAAGACAAACATATTATATTGTAGAGTATAGAATACTTTTATAAATAAAACTAATGAAAACATGTTTACAGATTACGTAAAACCATTTTACCTACGACCGTATGTATAAATGTCCCTTACGTCACGGACTACTTCACTCGTATATCGTTTATAACAAACATGTGCTTTTGGTTGTGCTTTTGTGTTTTTAACGCACGACATAATGTCATCATGACAGATGTCGCCCGACTATTTTGATTATTTATTTACTATTTTTGATACAATTTATACTTATTAATATTTTCGATCGTAGGTAAGTGCAATACTCGAGCTATAACATATATTGTCCTTAAGTTCTCCGTAGTTGCAATAGATGTCGCGCGAATACATTGGTTAACCGTCAAATATCCTTACTTTTATTTAGGTTTAAGTTTCCACTCGTACGTAATATGTTAGTTACAGCTCTTGTAATGTAATGTATACTATATTGTAATAAACAATGACAACGAAAAAATACCAACATGGACTGTTATCAAAGTTTACGTTTACTTATAGGTTAAATTCCTCTTTATATCTTAACTAATCACTACCGTTGCGATTTGTCCAACATTTTTTTACCAATCCTTATTTTGCAAATACTTGGTGGGATAATTGCCCCCCCCCCCCCTCTGTCGCCCATATGTAACGGCGCCTATGCTGCCTGAATCAATATTCTCCGGCAATAAGAGAAAGTGAAATGCGAGAAGAATATTAAATTTTTTGGGGTACGTTACGCGCCGTAGTAAGCCTGCCAGTTGCTAGATGGGAGGTGTGGAGAGACCACCAACTCGTATGAATAATGGAATCTAAATATTTGAAAAAAAGAAAAATACTTCATGCGAGGACGAACAAAGGAAACCCCCCGGGGGTATTATGGTGATATGCAAAGCGACGTTGGCAATAAAGAAAAAGCTCGTCAATTTGCCGAATTTGATTCCATATACGATATATAGGCGACGTCGTCTAAGATCGGGGAAATAAGTAGCTCCGTTCTACTTAAGGTGCAGACGGTGTTTCGTATTCATAAACCCAGACTGGCAAAAACAGGCAGCACCAGATGCGACGTTACTTTATCGAGGCAACCTTCGACGACTTTTAGAAAGATTTTAGGGCCCTTCTATGAACTTTAGTTGCGTTATTGCTCCAGAAGCGAAACCCTACCAAATATGAACGAAATTCGACACAAAATTCAAATCTTCTGTCTACATTATAAAAGCATTATGGATGTCTATTCTATTTTTCAGGGTTAGTAACCAACCATTTTTCGTCTTCCTCTTTGGCCATATCTAGAAATGTCATCTCACCTACAGTAAGAACATTTGTATACAATATAGTATCTAAAATATTATTATTAACAACCAAAATACACTCAATGTTTGAAATATCAACAAAATCTGAATTTCTTACAATGGCCAAAGCCACCCAGCCTGGTCAAGGCCACCCAAGTTTCCGGTATACAAAGCATGAAATACCTACTTTGTTTTTTGCAAAACTATACCTCTTCAAGTTCAAATTGGCACTGATAAAAATAAAATTGGCACTAATCAATATCAAAATGACAATTAACAAAGACGACCTCAGAGATCCCATTGCCGTGAGCTCTTCAGGGACACTGGAATACTAACGGTGCACTCCTTATTCTTGCTGGAGGTTCTCACAGACACCCACAGAGGTCGGCATGGCATGAATGTGAGAGGCACTTGCCATTCTCATAATTCCAGACGGCGCGGAGACCTTAACTTGCCTAGGCCAACATCGGCCCTCTGCAGGAACTCATTGTTCTACCTGGTCAAGTTCTATTGCAACTTGCTTCCCATGCGCATACGCAATATAACGTTAATAGGCACATTTCGATGTCAACTAAAGAGTGTATTTCGGGCTGAGGCATTTTATTCACTGGACGAGTTCCTTGTTTATGATTGGCACTAATTTTAATGTTGTGAAGTATTCATCCATGTATTCTGCACGCCCGTGCTTCATGTGTATATGCATGTGATTTATTGTGTTCAAACGATTTTGGTAGTTCTACTGTGATTAGCGTGACTATTGTTTCTGACTATTTTTGTCTTTTGAATGTGTAATGTCAAATGCTAGAATGTACTGTCCAAGGATGGGTTTAATAAATATCTTATCTTATCTTATCAAAATCAAAATGGCAATTAACAAATTCAAATTAATTAAATAATTTTAAATTAGCAGTATCATACCATTAAATAGAACTAAGTACATAATGTTATTTATACTATATTTTGGACATATTAAATAAACAACATGCTAAATTATTGCTAAATTAAATAATTAGAAAATAATATTTTCCATATTTAATGCTGCTGGAATATATCTTTGAATATGTGCTATGAATCTTGCACAGTTAGCCACATTTATTCTGTTAATATTATTCTAAACAGTATTTTCTAACCGGCGCATTCTGTATTCAGTTTGAGAGATATTATGCGGATCTTCTCCTGCAAAAGCATTTCTTAGGTTATCTGCCAAATCTGGTTTTACACTAGCCTTCAATTCAGACCATGCTTGCTCAATCGGATTTAACATGGGACTGTATGGACTTAATCTATGGTGAAAAAATTCCTCTTCTCGAAAAACTTCTTCAATAGAAGAATAATAAGCTGCATTATCTATAACCATAACTACTGGTTCTTGGTTTCTTTGGGCGTTTCTCAAACATTGTTTCACAAATTCGTTTGCTTCTGGTTTTTTAAATGATCGTCTTAGCTCATAATGTATTAGACCAGAAATACCTATGCATCCAATAAGAAGTATATTTGCGCCTCGGCTACCGGCTGCTACAAATGTACATCGACTTCCTTTCTTAGAACGTCCTTGCGTCCGCGAAATAAACATATTAAAATTAGTTTCGTCAAGGTAAATTATTGCCAAATTCTCTGTTGGCACTTTCTGGCTCACGACGTACTTGTCTTGTAAATGTAAATGTATGGTAGAGGTGCGTTTTTTTCCGCGCAGCTCCTAGGCCACAATTGGCCCTTTGAGCTTTCCCCTCACTACTATACAAGTTATAACACTATACCAGTCAGTTCAGCTGGTTGCAGGGCCCCACGGTTTTTCGTCTCTTCTGAAAGACGGTGGATGAATTTTCGGCTGGTCCTGGGTTTGAATCCCGGACCTCCTAGTCAGTAGGCCAACGCTCTACCACTAGAGCCATTCGCCCCGTACTTGTCTTATTGTATACATAAGACCGTCGAGTTGTTAACGAATACATTCTCTACTAATAGTACAGTGGTTCTTAACCTTTTTGAAGTCAGGGAGCACTTTTGATCATAAAAAAAATCGCGGAGCACCAAAAACTAGAGATAATTTGTATTAAAAATTAAAACGATTATTACATAACAGTTAAACATAACATTATTTAGAAAAAAATCTAAAATATAGTAATAGTCTACCTTTTTTATTCGGCAAAATTAGTTTTTAGAAATCAAAGGTCATTCTGAGTAAAATATTTTATATGGACTATGTTTTTCTATTCCTTAAGAAGTTACAGCTGTCTTTAGCCAGACTGTGGCGCAGCTGTAGACCGCTTGACTAACAGTCTGGAGGGCGTAAGTTCGAGTCTCACGCCCTGCTTTCAGCGTGAAGGTTTTTCTGTGGGTTTCCTTTACTTCTCGGCGAATGCTGTCAGCCAAACAACTTAAGACGTGCCACAGACGCGGGCCATAATAATGATAATTCGGGCCTGCCGATTCACCCGTAGTGGCTGTTGGGGGGATGTTAAGGCGTGGATTATTTTTATTATTGTTTGAAATGTTAAAACAACAAAGAAATATAAAAGATACAATACATATCAAACAACGCGAAAACGAAAAAATAACACAATCACTACCCATTACAACAGTAAAAATTAAATAAATTTAAGTAATAATATTAAAAATAAAATCTATATAAAACATTTTACCGATTTTCTTCTAGTAATTAAATGTCATTCCGAGTATAACGGTTCATATAGACTTATTGGTTTTCTCAATTCCTTTAGTTGTTGTAGCCGTTTATAATACAGTTTTTTGATAGTTTCATCAGCTCTAACTTTTTACCGAATTGAAAAAGCGAATACTCGAATGAAATTTAATATACGGGAATTTTGGAATGTATTCCTACAAACGAAATCTTAAATATGTTTGGCCCGAAAAACTTTGTTCGTGAACTATCACCTGGTGGTTATAAATGGCATCACCTATTTGGTATATTGTGATAGCTCCTCCAAGCATCTGACATAATATTTCTTCGCGGTAATATAAATCTAAATATAATAAAACATTCAAAACCTTTCTTATTTGTCAAATATTTAGCTAGTTTGGTTCTTTATGTTAGCAGTTATGTACCACCTACTCAAGGAGTTTTGCTAAGTTCATTTTTGATACAGCTTTATACTAATATAAAACTTAATAAATCCGCACATAACATGTGTATGATAGGTAGATGAGGGCAAAAATATATATTATCAAAACATAATATTTATTATGTTTATCTTTGGAAATATATTTCAAAATGTTATTATGCATATGCATATTTTCCGAACTTTTTATGTGACAAGTGTAGCAGAGCTATACTCATTTTTATTTTAATTGTATTATGTTCAGAATTCTTTATTTATTTTATTCATATTTGTTACTATTTGTAAATTGTAAATAAGTTAATTGTTACTTTGGTTGAAGTTAGAATGTTTTGTACGCTAATAATATACAAATACTATTATTTCAATCATATACGGTAAATGAATCAACAATTTCGGCTTTCATAATTTTGCGGAGCACTTGCAACAAGCTCGCGGAGCACCAGTGTTTCGCGGAGCACCGGTTAAGAACCACTGCTCTAGTGACATTAATTTCATATTATTGTAAAATCTTTTCTTTTAACTGCTGGAGAGTTATCTTTGGATGTCTTTCAATTTCATTTTAAAAAAACGACGATGTTCGTCTGTGATTTTAACTCTGCGTTTACCTCCATGCTCTTTCTCTGGAACGTCTTGATTTTTCACCCATCTATACGCAGTTCTTTTTGAAACTCCGAGATCATTTGCAAGATTCAATACCCGCTAGAATTATAAACAGCGCAAACTTCAGTGTCAACTTTTTTTATATAAGGCATTATGAGAACGTAGAAGGGTTCTTTTAAGATGTTAATTAGCATTGACATTTAAATTATTTAATGACAACTTGAATTTGTTATTTAATGATAATAATAATAACTTTATTCGTTCTACTATAAAGCATTTTGGGATAATGAATACATAGTATAAAAAGCATTGTATCACATCTTCCTCGTTGCTCCCTCTGTCGTCACCTCGAGTGATGAGAATATCGTCCTCGGGCTAGCGGTATTGAAGGTGTCTGGTTGTCTTGAATGTCTAGGTTGTCTTCACGTCCTCATCTCTAGTAGAATGGTTCGGACTCTCTGCTTGAATTGTTTGTTATTTAGTTTTTTGTCCTTATCTTGCATGGTGGTATACGTGCGAATTGATTTGGTTGTAATGTTCATCCTGTTTTTTTCTGTTCTTACTCTGTGGGTGCGTATTTTGTGGCGTTGTCTTGTGTTGACGCTGTGGATGTCATAGTTGGTACTTAGTGTCATGTCTGTTTTGACTAGTTTGTTTTGTATTTTGTGGATTAATATTATGTCGTTCATCTGTAGTGTCTCACGTATCGTCATTTCTCCCGTTTGTTCGTATATAATACTCGTTGGCGTTGTATAATCGAAGTTATATAGTAGCTTTATGGCTTTGTTTTGTTGTGTCTGTAGTATGTTTAAGTTCTTCTGTGTAGTTGTACCCCAGATCGTTCCTAAGTAATTAATGTTTGTCAGGAACATGGCATGATATATGGCCTTTCTGGTTGATTTTGGTATAAGGTTTCTGATCTTCCGGAATAGGGTATTCCGGTCATGTCAAAATTTAAGCAGATATTCGGTTTACCCTATTGTACAATTTATGAGGATTCATAAAGTTAAGCTATGAGCTTTTTGATTTAGTTTTTCTATGAGATAATTGCAATTAAAAGTGCATTTAGTTTGAATTCACCGACCACCCTCGGAAATACACGATGATTACCGATCCCTAGTAGCGGTGGCAACAGCGGGCAGATCTCGAACAGCTGATCGGCCAAGTTGACGGTTGGCGACCCTGTTGTTTGACAACAAATAAAGGTAACTTTTTTGAGAGACGATTTAATCATTGAAACTTGAAGCCAAACATC
Organism: Aphodius sticticus; assembly: GCA_963966075.1. NCBI lineage: Eukaryota > Metazoa > Arthropoda > Insecta > Coleoptera > Scarabaeidae > Aphodius > Aphodius sticticus. The sequence continues at coordinate 16,038,829 of OZ014513.1, forward strand.
TCTCATCTCGCTAGTCGGCAATGTAAAGAAAATCTTATCAGGAGTTCTATTGCTGTTACAGCCCGGCACAGAACAATGTCGGCGTTGGAGTTTATACATTTTGAACAAGTGCTTGATATAACCTCAATAACCAAAGCAGGTGTCAACAAACGAGCGATTCTAAACGTTGACACAACAAATACAAAAATTTACTACGTGCACCCTAGATATAGCAACGTTGTCAAGTCGCTCACTTTGAGCGGTCTTTGTGACGTCACAAAGACCAATCCTAATTCAAACTTCAAACAACGATTTCTCTTTATTTAAAAAAATGGTAGATATTTTACTTGTGAAGTAGCAAACAGTAGCACCCATACTTTGTAAAAAATGACAATTTCAAAAACACCGGAATACCCTATTGTGCTAGGGCAAGTGCGTTTCTGTTTCTTATTTTGTTTATGTGGGCGTCCCACTTCATATTGTCTGTGATCGTTAGACCAAGATATTTTGTTTGCAGTATTTGCTTAATTTGATGGCCGTTCAATGGATGTTAAGTGCAATGGGGTTTTTATTGTTGTTGAGTATCATGAAGTTAGTTTTCTCTTCGTTTATGGTAAGGTAGTTGTGGGTGCTCCATGTTTCCAGTTTCTTCATGTCCTCATCCAGTTCGTTTTGTAGTGTTTTCATATCTCGTTCCGGATATGATATGCATATATCATCTGCGAATACGAAAAGTCTACCGTTTAGTTGCACATCGCTAATATCGTCTGTGTACAATATATAGAGTGTCGGTGATATGTTTGACCCTTGTGGCAGTCCATATTTTGGGTATTCTACGTCACTTTCCAATCCTGCTACTTTAACTTTATGTGGTCGCTCTTCTATAGAGGTTTTTATGAGTTCCAGGTTTTCTTTCATTATATCAAAGTTTTTCAGTTTTTCCAGGATTCTGTCTTTGCTTACCGTGTCGAACGCCTTTCTCATATCAATAAACAGCAAGACTACCTTGTTCTTTTTATCAGCTTTTTTTGTCACTTGATTTTGATTAGTGCTAATTTGATTTTGGTTAGTGCCAATTTGAACTTGTAAATCTATAGTGAATCTGCCTTATAAAATGTATTGTAGTTTTTAGCAAAAAAGTAGAAAAAAAGCTTTTGTTTTTAACAAAATTATGACAGTTGTCATCAGGTAACTATAAACAAACAGTACAAAAGAGCATTAGAGCATAGATCAATCAGAGTAAATTGTATTCCAAATGAAAATTAATCAAAATGTATGGATTTTGCCATTATCTGAAAAGAAACTTCATCTCCATCGATATATATCTCGCTTTTTACCCAATAAAACACGTCACGAATACAAGGGGTTTTGTCACGTATTCGGGAACATTTTGTAGTATGACACTGGCATCACTTGAGGAGACAGCAACGAGGCGCGACCGGAAAAACGCTGGAGTGTTATGCAGGGATGCTGAACGGGCAACCGACGTGCTGAAAATGGACTGGAGTATCTCGTTCCGGCGCGTTTTCACGGTTTTCACTTCGTCACTCTCCACATATCAAATTACTGCGCAGAGATGCAGAACTACTTCGGCAAACGCGGCCACCCACGTCGTCGACAGCGTAACGTATGCCAGGACGCTGGAAAATCCCATTCCGGGCATGTACACGCTCGAGAGGTACAAAATTATTTCCTGAATTGAATTATCTACACGTTACAAGTGTTTGAAAATACGGTCCCGTCCGCGTGGTACACTCTTCGTGCCATTATCCTAATGAACGGGGCGGCGATTTTAATAATGTAATGCACATTACTCAACGCACGAGTGGACTTATGTTATTCTCGTGGCGAAATTTGTTTAAATCTACGTTGTGTTAAATTTAATAAACGTACCTCACACTGTTACTGTAATATCTTCTTAAATTTTCTTCTAATTTTATCCAAAATTGTTTTTTCAAGGGCCATCCCTTCAAAATATATGACCAGAAAAACAATTACAGTAAATTATGAAAAAGTGAAGAATAATAAATTTAAATTTGTAGTTAAAAAGACGTTATATCTACGTACCACGATTATTACCTTAATAAATAATAATCGAGAATCTTTTGAGTTTAGATATCAGAGCATTACACTGATTTCCAATTACTTAGTTTGTAAAAATTACAATAACCTGAACTATACTAGACCTAACAAACAATTTTTGTTTTCAGATACAGATTATACGAAACAAAAAACACCACAATCAGTTGTCAATATTATTAGCAAAAAGTTAAGTAATTGGAAAAGTGATCTAATATTTACACTCTAAAGTTAATGGACTATTTTTAAGTTATTTAAGTTAATAATAATTATGAACTTATATAGCCACAATTATTGTGGCCAGCAAATTTATGATAGTAAAAAATGTTTGTTTGTTTTTATAATATTTTTTTTAACTTACCCATCCAGTAGCGATCTACAATACTGTAATTGTTTCTCAAGTCATATAACATTTTGCAGTGGTAGTCCTAGAAAAGAAAAGTGTTTGATAACATAATATACACATGTCGATCATTTCTTGATTTTTGGGAAAGTTTCTAATTAAATTTGAGTAAAAAATTTTGCAATTATTGTGTTGTAAGATGAGAACTGATTTTGATTTACTTTTCGAAAAAAATGGGTCCAACAATACGTTTTTTAACCTAACTAACCATTTTTGTTTTCACATACAGAATATACTAAACAAAAAACACCACAATCAGTTGTCACTTGTTAGATTTCTTTCACTGTTAGCCAGGCTAGTAATTTTGTTTCAATTATTGAATTGTTGACAATTGAGCCAGGTAATTTTTTTATTATTACCAAAGGTACATAAACATGCACACCTAATAGCCGATTGAAATTTATACCTGCATTTTCGATTTAAACGCCACCTTAAGTAATTGTAAATCTGTGAAGTGAACTAATATTTACACTAAAAAGTTAATGTACTATTTTTAAGTTAATTAAGCTTATAATAATTATTAACTTATATAGCCACAATTATTGTGGCAAGAAAATTTATAATAGTAGAAAAAGTTTGTTTAGTTTTTAATATTTTTTCTAACTTAGCCATCCATCATGTCATATAACATTTTGCAGTGGTAGTCCTTGAAAAGAAAAGTGCTTGATAACATAAGAAACACCTGTCGAGTGATTTCTTGATTTTAGCGAAAGTTTGTAATTAAATATAAGTAAAAATTTTTTCGATTATTGTGTTGTAAAATGAATTATCCCGCTGTTTTATAATTAATTTTCGAAAAAATTAGGTCCAACAATACATTTTTTAATAATAAGCAAAAGATCCAAGTAACATATTGCAACTAATCTAACTGATTAAACATCAATTTGAATCTGAATTCTTAAAACTAATTACTTGACTATAGTAGACTATATGTGCCTTATTTCTTAGTAAATGTTTATTTTAATAAGTCTGGATTCCTTGTATTTTTGCTTTTTTTAACGCAACCCCAGAGTTGGAAACCGTATAACCAAATCGGTTTTAGTACTTGGTTGTACATTTGTACTTTGTTCTGTACTGAGAACTGAGCGTTTCTTTCCAGAAGCCAGTACTATTCCGTGTATTCGAGACCAAGCTCTAGTCTTTTCTTCTTAACGTGTTCTTTCCACCTTAGCTTTGTATCCATAATCTTGACATGGGTTATGTTCGCAATTCTTCTCTTCTCAATTCTTTTGGTAGTGTTTTTGATTTTTGAACCATTGAAACAATAAAATATTGTCCAACAACTGCTTGATTGAGATTCGAATGTTTCTTTTGTGGTCACAAACCACTTTGTTTTAGGCGGGGCGTTATATCGATGTTATAAAATTCATAACTTAAGATCCGTCGAGCATCCAATGGGGAAGAAAGAGGAGTTCTGTAATCCCATCGAGTGGAAATTTACTACCGGTGAATCCTTTATATTCCCGACATTGCGGAAATAAAAAGAACACAGCAGATGCCTGCTGTTTTCTCCGGCCTTACTTGCTCGGTGGTGGCGGCGCCACCATCGCAGCGGCCCAGTTTATATTTCGTCTCTGCTCTTTCTCAATTTGAAAGTATTATTTCTGTAAATTTCGTTATCGTGCCTCCGTTATTGGAATTTATATTTCTTGCGGCCGCGATGGCTGGCGTGGTAAATTTACATTTCGCCTACTCTAGTGTAGTTCATTTTGTGCACCTCGAGGCTGTCTTGCGAGACACGGTGCAAAAAAAATCTCGGTACCGCAGAATGGATGAAAAAATCTATTAATTCTATCACACGAAAGAGGTCGCTGTCGGGCCATTTTAAACAGAGACCCTTCGTGATTGCATTTATAACCACGAACCCGACCCGACCCCATTTTCCCTCAATTTACTCTGAATGCAAAAAAAGCTACATTCGTTTAGCACTTTTTATTATTTTCAGCCAATAATGGGTTATAGGGAAAGATCTATTGGTTCTATTGTTTGTTGCGAACGGTAACATCGGCAACATCTCACATGCGACATGGTTTTTGTGGTGGACCTGAGCTGGCTGACGGTATTTTTATTATATTTATATATTTATATATATTTTTTTATATTTATACACAAACAAATGCTGCACGCATAGGAAACACAGAAGTTTTATTTGTGCCCAGCGAATTTGTTGGCAAAAATATTTAAACTGACAATCTAAATGTAAATAAAAACGACCTATAAGATATCAAAAAGACGTATTGATCGGACCACAAATAAAAGTTATGTAAAACTTATGTAAAAACACAAATAAAGAGACCACAAATAAAATAGTTATTTATAAAATGTAATTTCTTTGTTTATTCAAAATATCTGTATTAAACTGGTTTCTCATTAGAACATACAATATACAAATCGTCACGACTTTGTAAATTTAACCGATTTTCTATCTCTAATAATAACAAAAGCACCCATAAGACACAGTGTATAATATGAAATAAAATTCATTCCAATAAATGCAAAATGAAGTGCAAAATACGTTTAATAAATTGTTGTGAGGAACAGAATAGCTCCAACTACTTAATTCTCCTGCAAAGATGCCCTTTAATTATTTTTAATTATTTTCAAAGCTGAAAATAATCATAATTATGAACAAAATCGTGGTCATTTAGCCGACTTTTTATCTCTAATAATAACAAAAGCACCCATAAGACACAGTGTAAAATACGAAATAAAATTCATTCCAATAAAAACAAAATTAAGTACAATATACGTTTATAAAATTGTTGTAAGGGACGGAATAGCTGCAACTAATTCTCCCGCAAAGATGCCCTTAAATCGTTTTTAATTATTTTGAAAGCTGAAAATAATCGTTATTATGGCAACAGGTATATCTCAATCTCACTTTAACACTCTTGTTCAAATTTCTTTTTTCAAATTTCTGACAGATTACTTTTGTTAATCGTTTTCACTTTCGTTTGGAAAGTGTGTTTTGTAATTTGATTATTTACATATGTGTATGTAGGTAGAATATTTAATGTTTAATAGAATATTTGGTTCTAATTGTTTACTATCTACAGTGGCAACGTCCATCTCGTATGTTTTTTTCTACAGTAATTAAACCTGGACTCGGACTCGGAGTCGGTACATTTCTTCCGACTCCGACTCCTCTGAAATTTGTCGGAACTCCGACTCCGACTCCACGACTCCGACTCCGACTCCACAGCCCTGGAACTTCTATGATATTCTTTAAACATAAAATTAAGCTGCATACGAAAATTCAGCTTGTTTCAAATTTTCAAGTTCATAGTCTGACTATTTTGGGTTACCTCTATAGGTAAATCATTCATTATTTTTGTGATACATATTTTCAATAATGATGGCAGAGAAGTAATACTTTTCACGGGTATGTTTATTGATATTTGGTTTTTACTTACTTTCGCATCCTTTGAGTATGAAATTAGACAAAGCAGTTTGAAATTACAATTCAAGATTCACGACATAAACAACAAAACAATTAATAACCAATTAATATTAACGAACAACAATAAGTATAAACAATGAATAATGCTAATAACTAAGAATACCTAGCAATAGCCTAAAAAAAATAAGAAAGTATCGGTATGAATCAGCAATGTTGAGAACTGTAAAATTCTGATGTTAGCGAATTCATACATAGTTCACTACGTTGAATTTTATTTTTGTTTTTCCTGCTTTAAACGACTTTTCCACGCCACTATTTTCAGTAAAATATCAAGTATTTGGTAATCGGAAAAATGTTTACTGTTGAATAACCGGGGAGGAAAAAATTGCTAAAAAAATACGCCAAAGAGCTGAATTATTTTGTGAAGAATAGACTAAAACCAGTATAAACTGTTATCGATTTTTTTTTAAATTTATTAAATATATACTATTTGAAATATTTAATTTTAAAAGCTGTTGTAAAACCTTTCCTTGTCGTCATTTAATCATTTTCGTCCACTTTGTCGTTTTCGTCATCATCGTTCTATTGGTAATTTTGTTCAATTTTGTCAGATTTGTCCACTATGTTCTTTTATTGTTTTGTTCATTTTGTCGTATTTGTTCTTCAAATTCTTCAATTTCTTCCCAACTCCGAATCTTCTGCCTGGCATGGCTTTGGTTACATCAAAGAAGGGCTCGGGGTCGTAAAAAGGGAGCCTTAGCTCCTGGCGTTGCAAGTCTATAGGGAGTTTCATCACCTTTCATTCCTTCATGTCCCGGCACCTACAGAATTGCCAGCTCCTTACGTGTCAACTGGCAAACAAAATCTTGACAAATAGCTTTCAAAATATAAATGAAATAACCATTTGTCATCTTCAGAAGTGTATTAATTGAATAATTTCCCAACTGGTACCGTTGTTCGTCAAGATTCGTACATTAGAACAGACACAGCTAGCTTGCAAAAATTGCTAACATTGCAAAATATTTTCAACCTCATGCATTATAATGAAACTTGGCGCTGACAATATTGACAATAGAGAAATATAGGATAGATTAAGTCTCTGATGAAAAGCACAAGGCCGACGAGCTTCTATTATATATGTCAAACAAAACTAGTTATAAGTTTGACGCGGTAGAACTGCGCGCAACATGTGCATACGTCTCGCCACTCGTAATTTATTTAATAAAACGACGGCGTCGGTTGTCGCCGTCGCTACGCTTTACGAGCTCAATCTCTTCGGCGCGACCCATTCATGCGGCGTCCCAACCCAACTTATCAAATATTGAAATATTTCGCGGCGGAAGAAAGAGCATTTCCGCGCACTTGTTCATACCCGGAGATGTATGAGGGCTTCCATGAGACGATATGCTTTCTTATAAGTATCTATTACTTAAAAAATGATTTTTCTCGTGTTGTCATATTTACAGTATGTATCAACATTACAATTGGATTGGATAAATCAATATCAAAACCAGAAACGAAGGACTAAAAAAATACCAGTTCAATTAATAAAAAACAAATAAAACACTTATATTCTTGAATAAAAAACTCTTTTTTTGTAAAATATATTTAATAATTTCTTAATTATTTAATTTCATAATAATAATAAAATAAATAAATAATGATTTAACATATACATAACTTACAGTCAGGTACACGCTAAAAAAGGAATACTTGAAATAAGTAAATGTGCTTTAAATAGAGTAAACGGTAAGTTCCTATATACGGAAAGAAATAATTTGTTCAGCTGAGAAACTGAAATATTCAAAGTTAAAGAACTCAAATGTTCAGCGGGAACATATTGGTATTCAAAGTAAATATACCTTATTCTAGTGAAGAATATATTTTATTAACCTTCAAGCAATCACTTATTCATTCAGATCATAAGAAATTCTTAAATTTAAGGATATATACTTTCAATCTGAATATAAAATTTAATCTCATCAATTAATTTGATTTATTGATTCAAGTAAAATTCTCCTTAAGGACGGCGTTGACCAGGCGGTTTTGAGCACGTAAAAGAGTTGGGTCATTACGTGGCGGTATCTCTGAGGCAAAAGTACGAAACTTTTAGCATGCTACTAGCAAACTACAGATGGCGCGTTGAAAGTACAACCGCTATTTAGGTTCATTTTCCGCTGCTTTATTGGTGTATTTGTATAAGTATTTTTTAAGCCTTTTTTCCGTTTTACCTAAACTACTTATTAACCATTTTGCTCGCTAAAAATAAACAGCCCCCATGTATGTATTGAATACAACATCATCCTCGGTTTCAACATTGTTTATACTTATTATATTGCGTGTGATTTCTCAAGTTCATCTCGGGGTTTCCCACTATGTGGCGTACGTGCATTGGTATCGCAGATCTATTGGTAGGGGGTGTGTTGAAAGCATCTCTACTTACTTATAACACGGAAGAGTGAGATGGAGTCATAATTGCGCTAATCCGACGAAGTTTGTCGTGACTCGTGACTTCTGTACGCTCGAACCTTGTTCCTGGCTTTGTTATTGTCGTTAAATTTGCGAACATGCCCCGTACATTTACGTATATCGTTGCCTTTTAATTAACAGTAATACACCAAACATGAAAATATCACAACCGACCACCTCATTCTTCGACTTCTTGCCAACATAGTAGTTCCACAGAACTGGCTGACTGTAATAGCATAGGCTAATAAAACGGCGCGCCCTCTACTTAACAAGATCCACACTTCTTCACTTCAGCAGGGGGATGACTGGGAGAAAGGGGAGACAAGGCAGGTCATGTCGGTTCCTGTAATATATGCTCAATAATATTGAGTTTACATGTGCACAATTAAATGACCAACGAGAGCAAACTAAAGGTTTATTTGTTATGAATATGGGCTTATTTTGTTGTGGAGATGTGTCCCTAGGACATATCGGAGTTTCATTAACATTGCTGGTAAGTTGGTGTGATAATTTGATCCCTAAAGATAACGAAGAATATGGAGAAAATATGGGTCTCTTTATCAATTAATTATTTGATTATGAGACGGCAGATTGCTCTCAAAATACCTGATGTCCGAATCACAAGTATGTAGATTGCAGGAGTAAAATTATTTTTAACATCAAGCTATTTGTACGGCTGATTAGGTCAATTCAAGTATAGCGTGTTTTGCCCTATACTTATACTATAGCTCATCGCCGGCCTTAATTCAGGACTTTAAATAGTTATTTTAAATATTTATTTTAAATTGATTTGAAAATTAATTATATTGATTGAATTAAATAATATACTTACCTGAATTCTATTATACCTTTCTTTCAACTTGACATGGTGGTTTTCAATTAACAATTATTTGTTCAGGTTGGTGTTAGTGGTAGGTTGAGAATATTGCTGCCTTCAGAACAGTATCAGTGAATGGTAGGTAGTATTTAGGCAGAACATTAGTATCTTTAACTACTCATCGTATAGATATAGATTTAAAAACACTACCATTGTCTAACGCTTTTATAAACGCACATTAAAAATACACGTACACATATAAAAATAATATATTTAGAGACATTCTAATAATAATCTATACAAACTAAAATATAAATACTATATAATACATAATCTATACTATAAAATATAGGTAAGTAAAAATTGGAAACGGAAACATATTGGTCATTCGTGGACCATGTTGACCATGTTGAATTGTTGGTAGATTAAAATATAACTCTTCATACTTGAAGGTATGTTGAAGTTATCATAGTTGGAAACAACCTTGTATGCTTTATGACAATTGTAGTGGATATTGTTCACGGTGTTATAGAGGAACAGAATTTTCTTCTCATCTAAAGTATTTATTAAAATGTGGTGCCGGTAACGATAAGGGTAGGTACCATCTGGTTTGAAGTAATTTTATTGGCGCCCTTAACGGTATTGCCCTTTGACATCTGGCCCGTTTCTAGTTTCTACTTTCTACAGAGGCGACATAGAAGCGTCCGCTGGTCGCTATCGTGGCGTAAAAACCTACGTATTTAGTTGTTTCCATAAATATTAAAAAATATACACTTACCTGTAAACGCTGGAATGAGGCTTTCAAACCTCCATTGTCGTAGTAAACTATTCAAGTCCATTATTTGTTATCAACAACAGAAAAGAAGACACTCAAGACTCAAGAATCAAGGTACCCCTGAACGTTCCGATTGCCAATTGGCAAACAAGGGCGCGGAGTTCAATCCGGCGCGGTGGTATTTTGACGGAGGTGGGGATGGTCTGAAAATGTATATATTTGGTATGAAAGTATGTAGTTCTCTCATAACTTGAACATGCATATTTCTTCAATATGATATTCTAGTCTTTGCCATTTACTCATCTTGAACGTTTTGTATATTGGTATAAATTGTCAATATGTTCATTGAATGTACTCGGTTGGAATTTATTAGCTAATCCAAACAACAAACCCTAATGTCACCTCAATTATATAAACTGATAAAATATTACTTTTCAAAGAATAAAATCACTTCGCTTGAAATGATCGATTCTTTTTAAATCAACAATATGTATTTTTGGGTTGATTATAGTTAATTGAACAAATCTACACGTTTGAATTAAGAATTTGTTTTTTACCGTGTAATTCAAAACATCTAAGAAATTAAATTTATTTTACAGTATTCAAGAATATTATAATTATATCACACAACGAAACGTTGTCTCAATTCAAAGCAACCTTTGTTAATCCAAAACAGTGGTTGTTTTATATATACGCAATAATAAATATTGTTCATTGAAGAAAACCGTTGTTCTGACCGGTTGTCTTACTTTAAGATTGTACAATTTTAAATGGATACTATACTTATTTGATCTAGCATTAGAATTTGTTCTTTTAAATGAAAAGGTTGCGTAGTTGGATTAATCAGCTCATATTTTTGAATTAAACATTTACCTACTTCTTTTAAATATGAACATGTTATTATGAAAGCAATAATATTTTACATTGAATGCAATTAACGCATCCAAAGAAGAATATATTGTTATTTTCCAACTAGAGAAGACACCCGGTGTCCCTTCTGATTCTCTTTTCATCAATATTAGATCTATAACTAGAAATGAATATACGGACATACCGTATCATACGGACTTACTACCGCAATGATGAAATAATAAAACAATTAATTTAATAATTTAATTTGTAATTTTTGATTTATTTAATATTTGCATCCTGCCTGGATATCACCATCTTCTATACGTCACTGATTCTGCACAGAGATGTATGCGGTTATATACCCTCTAGGAGACCTACTGATGTTTTATGTAATCCGCCAGGTATTTATTTACAATTAAGCCGGACGCGGATGAACTGCAAAGGAGCAAAGGATACGGACAACAAACAGCTTTTTAAGGTAATTAAATAAATAATACATATGTTTGTGTTCCTTCGCCGTAATTAAATATACCGGGGAATTAAATGACGCAGGTTACCATTGGGTATGGAAGGACCCTTTTAGATAATGCCTATTATGAAGGTGAATACAGACCTTCGAACCCACCTCTGTTGTTAGTCGCGCCCAAATGACTGGACTGCTAGACCGAATTATATTCGCTAAAGTCCGGTTTATTTTTTTTTAGGAAGGCATTTTTTAAAATTATTGATTATTATAATACCTGTTAGTTAGGTAGTTAAAAAGTTTAACTATATACATTTACGTTAAGGAAATAAACACTTCAGGGAGTCTACTCTTGTCATCTTTTTGAAGCGAATACGAGACTTCTCGAATTTAGGTGAGTTAGTTAGTTAGTTAGTTAGGCGAGACGGAGTGGGGATATCGGCGGTTGCCCTGGTGTTTGGAACGTATGGGCGTGGCGCGTGCGTTATAGGGGCGTCTACTTTTGACCTAAAACGCTAGACAGCATGCGCAGAAGACTTGCCGCCGCTGTCAAATCTGATAACATAATATTGCTTAAAATCCTTAGAAAACACGCGTTCCAAGTAAAATTACCAATTTCGGTTTTAATCATGAAGTGTTCTGTACCTACGTGTCCCAACTCAAGGAAGCTTGCCGCGGGTGTACCTGTTTTTACGTACTTTGGAAAGTTTGCTGAACTCTCCTAACCTAAAAACACACTAGGTGTTTTGGTTTTCATGTTCACTTGCATATAATTATTCAATTTTCAATGAATGCATATCATTCTCACACCTATCTTTCATCAATTACATTTTATTTGATACTAATTAGGCGTTTTGCAAAGGAGTTGCCAACTTAATTTCGTCCTGGGGGAAATGCGCGCGCACACCGTGAGCATGAAAAACCAGAAGTAGAAGCGTCTATTGTTCTTAGCGACAAGCAAACTTGCTCATGGATACGTTCCAAACAGAGGGCAACCGCTGATATCCCCACTCCGTCTCACCTAACGATTCGAGAAGTCTCGTATTCGCTTCAAAAAGATGACAAGAGTAGACTCCCTGGTATCACTGACAGAGCAACAAAGCATTGATGTTTTAATGAAGATTGGGTATGGAAATAGAATTAGAATTTATCAAGACCTATGTCAACTTTTCGGAGAAAAGTATCCTGTTCGACAAATAAGCTACTCCACAGTAAGCAGAATAATAAATACATTTTTAGAACATAGTACTGTGAAAAATCCAAAAACTTGCGCAGTCTTACTGAGAGTTGATGAAACATCGCTTTACAGCATAATTTGAGCGATGCTTCGGTAGTGAAACTTTTAAATGTTAGTTAGTATGTGTTCTATAATTAGAGACAAATTTCTAGTAACACCAGCATTGAAGGTTATATAGTGTAAACGGGGTTGGGGGGTTGCGTCGACTGTTGATACGCCTAAATAACAAACACAACGGACCCCTAACTACGGCTCGTCGAACTTCAATTATTCGGAGTACAGAGGGCAGATCAGGGAGGCGCGAGATCAAAGGGTTGACTCTGAAATCTGTTTGCCGAATGGCAAAGGGGTCTATCTTAAATGAACATCTAATTGTGACGTAAAGCCGCGCCGAATAAACTTACGAGCACAATGTAGACCTAGCCGACTAGCTAGCTAGCTAGCTATCTAGTCGAAAGCGTGGTCAATAACGGCGAGGGCCGCTTAATGTCGGCAAATGCGAAGCAGACAACCGCATTACCAGAAACACTACAATTCAGTGATAACTAGATTTGGTCTACGAATGCCTTCGTAGACAGAATTAGTTATGAAATAAAGGGTATTCAGGTTATGTCTTCATTGGTGTTTTGCCATCGTCTTCTGAAATAAATTCTAACTTTGATGTTTCATAACTTTTGCAATTCTTGATCGATTTTGATCAAGTTGGTGAATAACCTTTTTCTAAGGTTCTGCACATGCTAAAATCATGTTGCGGTGTCAATAGTTAAAATGCAGGACGAGATATTTGTGTTTGTGTCATTGACTGGTATAGGTTGAACAATAATAATAATAATAATAATGTCTGAACATATTTTCCCCTTTGTAAATATTATTTTTAGCTAGTTTGTATGAACATTTTGTATTCTGTTGTATCTTGTTTGTATGTCATTTGACAACGACTATGTACTCGTTAGTTTTGCACATTTTTGACATACATAGCACAATATCTCAGATATAGTTGATAATAACCTAATACAAGTTATTGTCAAGACGAGTGGGATAAAAATCTTAATTAAATACTCCCACAATATAAAAGAAAGTTCTCGTTTGTTTTTAAGAGGCTGGTTCAACTTCAGGACTGTTCTGGTGGCCCCCTATTGGTCCAATTATTCAAACTGTACAGTGCTCGTGAGGGTTTATTATTGAATAATGATAGCATCTTATAAGATTACAACAATCTAAATTTAGTATTCTTGGTCGGACTGGCTCGATATTTATTACACCCATACCAAACTTTAAACATTTGCTGCTCAAAATAGACGTATAATTGGACGTCGTGATTTCAGGAATAACATTTCAATTATGTTTTTTTGTGTCCAGTCCGGCGTAGTTTCACTTTTCGTCAATGTAATATTTGTGAAAATTCTAATAAATGAAAAGAAATAACGTCACGCCTTTGAAGAATCGCCGTCGTATGTTCCCAATTTTTCCTTCGATGTTCGAGTCTAGACAGTGTTGCCATCTACGATGTTCTCGAGAACTAGACGTCATTCGACGAAGATAGTAATGGGTCTATCTCTGTCTACCATATACCACGAAAAAGTCTGTAACTCGCTAAAATTCACATTTTTATTTACTGGACAGATTTTGAGAGCTCTAACCTTTAAATCAGAATATAAAAAAATATATAACACTTGGGAACACCGCACAAAGAAGTATTACAATCGAAATTAGGAGATTATATAAAAATTCTACTATTATATCAGACATCAATCAGGTTTGTACCTAAGGAAGTATACTATTATTTTATTAAAAACTCCATGTCAATTGTTAGGTTAGCTAGCAGAATATACATATAAACAGTGCTGTTTTATCCATTCTACTACCAGAAAATTCAAGCTCCAAGTATGGTATGACGCAGAAGCTCATTACGGGTTTTGTAATTGGATTCAAATTACATTACGGAGAATCAAAATCCTTACGTACTATTTTGTTGATAGGAGAGGATTTCTAGACAAGAGACGTGATTACTAATTTTCATAATTTCCATGAACGGACAATAAAATCACCGAGGTATGCTAAAGATTACCCATTTTTTATCAAATTTCTTGGTAATATTACTCGTCTCTATATTATCAGAAATGTTGTATAATGGGACATAGTCGACTTTTTAACCACTGACTCCAGATGTTTTTCTTCTCAAGTGCAGAGTGTATGGAGAATTTATGTTTAAGACCACAAAACGCAGATTCTATTGAAATTACCCCCAAAGAACCGAACAAACATTACGACCCATATGCGTGTGGACTGATGATAGCGAGGATCAACATTTTTGTGATTTTATGTTGATATTATAATATAATACTAATAAATCTATATAATATTAATAGAGCTATATATTATTATAAAGCTTATGATGTCTAATTGTCTTTTATAAATAATATATGAATTACAAATTGGTAAATAAAGAATAACTTATTAAGTGTTTTATTTTTCTTATACGTTATTAGATCCCTGTGCTGTTGATGTGCATACGTATGTAATATGTATACCTGTGTGTTTTTTGTTAGCTAGGCTTAAGTGTATTATTATTATCGGCTGAGAAATGAGTGCATAATCTATCGTACCAAGCGAAAGTATTCTGTGACCAAAGGTATTGGTACGGGTTTTGCGATAGATTACACGTATTTCTTCACACACACAATGCTACGTGTTTTAGGTATAAATGTAGCATTGTTTAGGGCACATAACCTCACTAAACTTTCAAATATTCCACATATTCATAGTACGTGTGCGTGTATTCATAGTACGTGTGTTTTCGCAGATATCACTTGATAAACCGTAGACAAATGTTGAAGTTATATAAAGTTATATATACAATTTATCACAGTAATTTTTAGAGCGGCATGCCATCGGCCCGCATATAAAGCTTTGTGATTGGCACAGTGGCACAGCTTGATTACGTGTGCAAAAATAAATTGAAACAGCGCTAAAAGACGTTAGACCGTATAATGTTGATCGCACGACGGTGAAGTCTATCTTGTACCAACAAAGTAGGTTTAGCGAAAATCCCGACATCCCCAGGCAAAGACCAATTCCCGACTGATTTTCCAAACTTATCGAACAACAGCCAAGCTGCTGTCGATCGGCTGTTGGACCCACCTCTGAACGTGTGCTTTCTAGCGAAGCTTGGTGTCCAGCGTCATACCAACGTATTTTTCCGAGTTCGTGTGAGGTACGGTGGTGTTATTTATTTACACTGGAACGTATTGTATTCGCTTCTAGGTAAAATGTATGTGGACGGATTTGTGTTCGTTCAATGCAAGTAGACATCGAAGCATCCAGTCACTAAGATTGCAACACCATCTGGCGGCAGAAGGAAAAAGGTACATGATTGGGATAAGTACACTCACCTTGTAGTAATCCAGCTTTAATGCATTTGAGAGTTGAGTACTCGTTATTTTGTTTTAGCAGAAGTATCTGTCAGAAAGATTATATTTAAATCGCTGGCCAACCTTTGTCGAGGGCTTTTGCCACATCCAGGAATATAGATCCACGATATATACCTTTTTTTTTCTTCTAAAGTGGAATGTTTGATTCTGAATCCAAACCAGCTGCCGCTCTAGTGCCATATACTTTAGTTGTTAAAAAATCAATATTTTCGTCTGTATTTATACTTTTATTTTGTAAATTAACTTACTTCAAACTAGTGTCAATTATCTGTTAAATAAACGCCGTTTTGAGATAAAATTATCAATTTAATTACATTACTACACACATTAGTATTAGAACTTTGTTAGTTTTACCAATGTAAAGATCAAAGTTATTTTGGAGAATATTCTTAAGTAATAAACCTCTTTTCCTTTGTAAAATATATTTAATATATTTCAAAAATTTTAAAATTTTTGAAAATTGGAGATGAATGATGGTTTTTATTGAAATTCTAATTGATTGTTTAACAAAGTGACATTGTGGTTTCTTCTATGTTTCTGCATCTCAAGCTGTTCTAATAAATCTAATTGGTAGTCTTTATTGCAATTGTGAAGTAGCGTAAGTTAATTGTATTTTATAAGAAGACCTGTTGAAATTGTATGTGGATAAATGTTAGAAGAAATTGTAGATATATATATACGCATGTGCGTACGAGAGTAAGACACGATTTTGGAGCTCCCGCAATTTTAGTGAATTTCGGTGGTAATTAAGCGAGTATTAGTTTAAATTATACGTGGAAGTGGTAGCTGCTAACCTGGTGATCATGCCGATAATCACGAAAGCCCAATCCGAGGACATTAAGTCTATATTCAAGGAATGTATTACTGAAATGTGGTCGGACGGCGACCTCGTGGACAAACTGATGGAAAAAGTTGTTCTTCGTTTTGAGGTTCGGCTGAACGATTTGTGCGCCAAGTATGAAGAACAAGTTAAATTAATTGACGAAAAATGTTCCATGTTAGACAGTAAGATCGACAAACTGGAACAATACACTAGGCGACCAAACATTCGTATGTTCGGCATCGCAGAATCTGCCAAAGAAAACGTGGAAGATATTGTTGTGAGGGTATTTCAAGAGAAGCTGAATGTCAAGAATATTTCTAGTGAAAACATTGATCGGTGCCACCGAGTTGGGAAGCCTGGAGGAAGGCCTAGGGCAATTATTGTAAAATTCTCCAATTATAAGTTCAAACAAATGGTGATGAGCGCTAAGTCTAGGCTCAAAGGAACAAAAACAGTTATCACGGAAGATCTCACTGCTACACGATACGGGCTGCTAAAGAAGGCCAAAGAGAGGTATGGACTGTCCAACACCTGGACCAGGGATGGCGTCATATACATTAAGAGGGATGATTATAGACACCGATTAGAGACTGTGGCAGATTTAGCGAGGATGGAGTCTGAACAACAATAGAGATAAGTTCAATTTAATTTAATAATAAAGAATTACTAGTTTGTTTACTGATACCGTTATTTGCGTTCTTTATTTAGCGTCTATTTTGAGTAATTCGTATAGTAGCTTACACATTTCAATTTATCATACATACCACTGATTTTGCTTTTTTTTTTTCTGTTTTATTTTGTTGGAACGGGAGCGCCAAGCAACTGGCGGTGGTTGTTGCTCCGTTTATACATTAATAATTGCTTTTATACCTTTCGGTTTTCTTGAATATTTTATTTATTTTTTTCTAATTTATATCTCTGCACATTAGGTTGACCCGTATAATGTCCGGGGATTTATTTTCTCTGGCCCATTTGAACACGAGATCGCTGATGTCGACTTACGAGCACTTCAAGGATTTGGTAGAAGGGAACAATTACGATATCATCGCATTGACGGAGACGTGGCTTTCCGGAAGGATAAATTCGGATTCATTGTTGTTTGGTGACTATAGGTTGTATCGTAGGGATAGGGAGGGTAGAGGCGGTGGCGTCGCATTCCTTGTGCGCGGTAGTGTTTCATGTTCTGTGTTGGAAACGTCTGATGTTGTAGAGCAGCTTTGGCTGTCATTAAAGCTTCATGGAGTTAGTTATGCAATTGGCGTTTTGTATAGGCCGCCACACTTTAACTATGAAACATTTACTGATGAGTTTGAATCGACGGTCTCTGATATCGCGCCTACTGTGGATGACTTATTGGTTCTTGGTGATTTCAATATAGATATGCTATGCATAAATGATGCACAGGTGATTGCGCTGTCGGGTGTCTTAGATACATTTAGTTTAATACAGCTAATTAAAGAGCCAACTAGAGTTACTTTAAATACATCGACTCTTATTGACTTGCTATGTGTTTCCAATTCAGTCAGGGTTGAGAGTTGTGGTACGGTCTGTGCGGGACACATTTCCGATCATGATTTGGTGTTTTGTAGGTTCAGGGTTCGCGGTATAGCTAGGGGATCGGTGTGTAAAACAGTGAGAAGTTTTAAGAATTTTTGCCACGCGTCATTTGTGGCAGATTTGTATTCCGTGCCATTTTATAGTATTTTTGATTTGCATAACGTCAACGATAAAGCTGAGTTTCTCACTAATGGCATTTTGTACATAATTGATAAGCATGCTCCCCTTCGGAACTGTACGTTTACGAGATCGCCAGCACCTTGGATAACGAGCACCGTCAGGGAAATGCAGCGTTTGAGGGACAATGCATATAAACGTTTCAAAGCTAGACGTACCAATGGGAGCTGGGAGTATTATAAGGATTTAAGAAATTATGTTAAAAGCGCAATTGACCGAGAACGTAGGGCATATTTGGTCACACAAACGGTGGGTGGGGGTAGGGATGCTTGGGCGGCCTGGCGTAGGGTGGGTGCGTGTGGATCCTCTATTGCAACTATACCAGAGAATCTGTGTAGGCCAGATGAAATCAACCAATATTTTATAAATTCTGTGCCGGGCTTAGCGGGGTTTCTGTTCGATCGCGAGTTATACACATTCTATAATAATAATAGACTGATTAACACAGAGTTTTTCTTTCGGGACGTGAGCGACTCTGAGGTGGAAAAGGCAGTTTGGTCTATTAAAAGCAATGCTACCGGCTATGATCGTTTGAATGTCAAAATAATTAAACTGTGCACACCACATATTATTCCATACATTCGGCATATTATCAATTCATCCATTTCCACTGGTAGATTTCCTATACTGTGGAAGCATGCAATTGTGAAGCCTCTGCCAAAGATTCGGACTCCTGAGAATTTTTCCGATTTAAGACCTATAAGCGTGCTCCCTGTACTATCAAAGATTGCAGAAAAACTACTTTGGTCACAGCTGTACGAGTTTGTTGAAAAGAATAATTTGTTACCGGACACTCAGTCGGGATTTCGATCGGGATATAGCTGTACGGCGGCACTTTTGAATATTGTTGATGACATCGTGAGAGAAACTGATAGGGGTAATATTACTGCACTTTGTTTACTCGATTACAGTAAGGCTTTTGATAGAATGCACCATGACGTATTTGCTTCTATATTGAGATACATGGGAATCGGTGATCTGGCATCACGTCTTCTTATGGATTATGTTTCCGACAGACGCCAGTTGGTTGAGATAAATGGCAGGCAATCGGATTTGCTTGCCACTGTATGCGGTTGCCCACAGGGTTCGGTCATTTCTCCCCTCATGTATACAATGTATACAAGTAGTTTTGAGAGCCAGATTCGCTTTTGTAAGAGTCATTTTTACGCGGACGATACTCAGCTTTACTTATCTTTCCCCCCCAACGAGGTAGAGATGGCATGCACGCAGATTAACGCTGATTTGGAGGCACTAGTTGGAATCTCTAGGCGTCACAATTTGGTAATTAACCCGCGAAAAACGGAAGTTATTTTATTCGGACCAGGAAGGACAAGGGACAGGATACGTGAACATGTTGATCTGTTTGTTGATGGTGAAAAACTGGCAATAAAAGAATCTGTTAAAAATTTAGGCGTAATTATAGACGAAAATTTAAAATTTAACGATTATATTAATAAATGCGCACAACGAGCCTATAGTAGCCTAAGACTCATTTACAACAACAGAACGTACTTGAATCCCAAAGCAAAACGCATGCTATGCGACACGTTGGTCCTGTCCTGTTTTAATTATGCGGACGTGTTATACTCGCCATTTATTAGTGCTCGCCTTAAGTATAAAATCCAGAAGGTGCAGAATTCCTGCTTGCGTACCATATATGGAATGAGACGCCGGGATCATATCAGCCATAAACTTAGCGAAATTAGTTGGCTCAATATGAGCAGTCGCAGGCTTTTGCACTCGGCTTGCTCATTTTATGCAATTGTTGTCACCGGAAAGCCACCGTACCTCTATGATCGTATAAGTTTCAGATCGGACGTGCACACCCTGAATGTCAGGTTCAAGGGTTTATTGACTCCTCCTATGCACCGCACTGAATTATTCAAAAAGGGATTCTCATATCAAATCTATAAAACATATAATGGGATTATTAGTGCTGGACTAGGGGAGTGCGCGTCCGTGAATTCTTTTAAGAGCGCGTATCGTAATTGTTTGTTCCGGGAGCAGTGTTCGTGGGTCTGACGGATCGTTGCATTAGACAAGTGTTTTGGGCTCGCCATATGTGTAAATACGCGTGATACAGCAATAGAATTGTATATTTGGTTCATTTGGTTGTCTTTCTCGTTTAACGCATATTTTGTCTCGTTTTATTTTCATTGCGGTATAGTGTAAGAGTAACCATGGGTTAAACTATGCCGTATGATTGTTCTCATTATTGTTTTTTTTTTCTTTGTTAAGAGCATGTATAAATGTTTGTAAAATGATGCAGAACAATAAACGTATTATTATTATTATTATTATTATATATGTTGCGATGGTTCTTTCCGGTTTGACCTACATAAACGGCGTTGCAAGTACAGCATTTGAGTGTTTTGCATTTGAAACCAGGATAAATATTAAATTTGGGTATAATTCTGTTTAGTTTCATATTAGCTCTGTTATATTAAATTGATTGGTTTATATTTTTTATCGGGTGTTTTTTTTTTCAGATATGTAAAAAATATTTTGGAGCGGTAACCCTGGTGTATTAGTTGAGTACTCAAGTTATATCCAAACCAAAGATTTATTACGTAGTGTGCCATTTAACTAACTCCCGCTTTGTGACAGGTCGGTGTCGCACAATATTTGTCGACGTACGTGACGACACGTACGCACACACACCCACACATACGTACACCCGTACGAGTACACCGAATGGATTCTGGAGGGTGAATTTCGCCGTCATGGGGTTGGGCCGCCACAAGAGTGCTGATGTCGAGTTCCCATTATGTAAATAAATATTAGGCACTCGTATCGGCGGCCTACATTTAATTTAAAAGCGGGATTTCGTACGTCGACTCAGCCCGGACGACTCCTTTTTTATATTTTGAAATGCAAATTCGCGGCATTAGTTTACCAGGGACTGAGCGTACGCTACGCCCACGGCTATCCATATATTTATTTTTTTTTGTTTAGTACATATTCCGATGCATGCTGAGCGCCGGTATGGCGGAAAAACAAATTTTAATATACCTACGTTTGATGCAAGGCCTTTTTTTTTCTAAATAAAATGGCGTATCTACGTCAAACGATAGTTGGTCGGTAAAGCGGAAAATGTTGATTAGTTTGTTGTATAGCGCAAACTGACACTCGCAAAAAAAGCACCCAAGGTTTCCACTAACCATAAATAAATAACGCTGAATTTTATATATATTTATATCACATTTTTCTTTGTTTTTCAAATGATGATTCGAAACTGGTAAATAGAAATTTGAGTTTTTAAAATAGTACGGTATATTTCTCCTCCAAAATTTTGTTAAGGGTTTATTTCTGAATTTAATGATGTTCAAATTGTGTTACCGTACATAAGGACATTTTCGAAAAAAAAAGAAGCAGTTGTAGCAGTTGTAAAATATTGATACCTCTGTGGATTGTGGATCTTTTGTGTAATTGTAAAATTTCGCATTTATCAACTGAATTCACTGCGACAGATTACACAGTGCAGCAGTCATTTTGTGACTTGGAGTTGCTCATCACTAG
Source organism: Aphodius sticticus (assembly GCA_963966075.1). Taxonomy (NCBI): domain Eukaryota; kingdom Metazoa; phylum Arthropoda; class Insecta; order Coleoptera; family Scarabaeidae; genus Aphodius; species Aphodius sticticus. Next base: position 16,060,810 of record OZ014513.1, read on the forward strand.
GCCAACCAAAAATATGCTCTAAAAAAATTGTCTTTAAGCGCTTATAATATGCCCTATAAATATGAAAATAAGCTCTAAAAAACTGAAAATATGCCCTAAAGAATGTGTAAAACCATGTTAAAAAATACAGATTTAATTTTAGTTTTTATTGCCGTAAATAATAAACATATGATGCAAGTTTTGAAATAAAAAATTTTGCCGGTTTGACCTTAGTACACCTTTGTACATGGAAAACATCCTCTCTACATCTTCCAAATTTTAATTTTACCGCGAGAAAGAATCATACTATTTGAGTCACTCTGTCTAATGCCGCACTTGTTCAATAGTGTGTTAGACGGAAACCCGTAGAGCCATACTCACCCGTTAGTGATTCGCTGTATTTTTTGAATGCTAAATATGTTCACTAGTTTGCATCATATGTTGCAGATTTTATTTTGTTTCTAAGGTATGTGCATCCACCTGTCCGCATCGTACGGAACGTAAAGTTTACAGTATTACAAAAATAAATCCGATACATATGATGCGAAGTAGGTACTGAACGTGTTCCTTAAGCCGGCCCTGATACATCTACACGAGAACATGGCGCGAGGTCAACCAATCTGTTCTACATATATCAAACGTGCAGTAGATATTCTGGTTGTTTTCTATTCTGTGCTATGGCTACCGATTTCGGCGGTTATCAGACGCGACCTGCAGGCCTTATTACTACAAAAAGCAAAAAAGCTGGCAAATATGTAGTAAAATATGCTTTTATGTTCAAATAAGCATTTTAAGCATTTAATGGCAAAATATGCAAAAATATGCCCTTACAAATAGGGTTCAAAATGAGTGATTTTCTCTGAAACGGATTTCTATCAGGTCTACTTTTTTGTGAATCGTATGGAAAAAAAAGTATGCATCTGCGTACATTTGGTTGCCCTACTCATCGCCAAATAAAAGTGTAGTTACTATATAGCTATTCTGCATAGATGGTATCACTTAGTTAGCTATATAAGATTTTTAAATCATTTTCAAAGTTTTTAAACCAGTGGTATGTCTTATTAGCTTAAAAAACTCAATAAAATGTGAACTAATTATTCAATTTTGTTCGTCAATAGCTCGTTGGAAAGGCAAAATATGATAAAATTATTTAAAAAACTATTATTTTTTCAATACTAGAAGGCGTTTCAAAATGGTCTGAAACAAAAAAATTAAAGGGGATCACAAAAGTACGTTTATTATTATTTTTAAACACATTTATTTTATTTGTTATCATATAAATGTTTTTTTAATACTTAAATTTATTTGAATGAAAATTAAATTAAATTCCTTAAACTCTTTTATGGTGGCTCTTGGTTGTCTTAGCCGCTGTTTCCATCATCGCTGTTCTATTATCGTTTTCATGTTTGATTCTGCCATCTGCTTCCTTTAGCCACCAGCAAATATCGCCTAGCAGTGCTTCTAGTTTTTTTCCTCTATATCTGATTTCCATGGGGAGAGCAACCTGGTGGAATCCTTCCCCATGTTCATCAGATTCTGATGCTAATTGTCTCTCAAAATAGTCAAGGTGGCTATTTAGAAAGTGTATCTGCGATAATTTTCTCTCCTATACTTTCCCAGGAAATTGTTTATGACTGCCATAATACCATCCCAGGCGATTTGTTGATCTTCTGTCAAGCATTCAGTAAACCTTTCATCCCTCATTAGTTTGCGTATATCTGGTCCATTCAAAACACCTTTAAAGTTAAGAAAATGGCACATGATTTGCTTCTGATTGTATTGTGTGTATATGTTTTACCTGCTTTAACTTTTGCTTCACTTAAACCAGGAAATATTGTCCGTAAATACTGAAATGCTTCTCCGTAAGGTTCTAGACAAATTTTTTTACGATACCCAGTTTTATATGGAGCGGTGGTAACATAATTTTATGTGGTGGAACAAGTGATTCATTTACAATATTGTATTTTCCCACAACAAACCTTGTTCTTTCTGGCCAGTGACGTGTTTCAAAAAATGTATTAAAAATTTTATTTATTAAAACCGTATATGCAGAATAGTTATATAGTAACTCCACTTTCATGTGGTTGTGAGCAACTGGATTTCACAAACAAAAAGCTGAATTTTGTCGCACGGTGTTATTATTAAAACGCGGAAAGAAAGGCAATATAAATAGCTTCTATAATAAATTGTCATGATGTCACAATCTGCGGATGGAACAATCTATTATAGTGAATAATAACCGAAAAAGAAACGAATCTTGAACGAAAGTCATAGATTAATTTACTATTTTATGATTAAAAAAATGTAAACAGACGAATAAATGTGGTATTTTCAGTCCTCCTGAAATAAAACAAGCGATCGCATCTAAACAGATATCCACAAATGTCTAAGAAAGCGAGTTTATTCGCCATCAAATACGTGCGAACATAAACGCAAATTATTTCCGAATCCCCGCCGTTTAAATGGGTCGGAAGATCATATTTACGAGCAGAAAGCTCAGCTTATCTTAGTATTTAAAGCCCCCCGATCCATTATTAGTGAGAGTCGGCGTGAAGTTGAAAAGCTTTCTGCCCTCGTGTGTAACACACCGATACAAGTTGCGAGGTAGTTTCGGATTGGGCTGGGGTGGGAAACGGTTGGCAACATAACTGCAACATTAGGACGCAGTACGTCAGGATCCGGAATTGACAGAGGTCCAAAGATAAACGAGCTCGCGAAATATATGGACGCTAAATGTTACCGTCCAGAAGGCCGTGAAATTGGCAGCTATTGATTCCGGGGCCGAAGCCGCAACTTCGCCCCTAATGGTCCCTTTAAACTGACCAGTGTGAACGATTGAGTCGCTTCGTAGTTTCAGCACAGATATTTCGGAATATGACTTGTGATTTATTTTATGAAAATTGTCTTTGAATTTAAGTTGGGCTTATACTTTATAGAAGGTTTTCTAGGAAAATACATACTGGCTGTAATGTCATAAACTTGTTTTATATTTTAGTTGATGCAAATCCGGTTTAGTTATGCCCAAAAAATCCTCAAATAATAAAAAAAACGTAGTGCTATATTTACTGATATTTCCGGTAGGCTTTCACGGCCAGAATTATTTATAAAGTAAATTGTTTACGGGTTATGCCGTGCGTCGACATAGATGCTGATGTTTCGGGAACCATGTTGCTCGCTTTTTCAGTATTCAGTTCGTAAAACACGATTTATTTTCAAAATATTTTTATGTAATTAATTTTTGTTTGTTTTAAAGCCAATTATTTATAATTTACTTGATTCATGTTGTCAAATAATGAAGAATCCTATAAATATTATACTGTCACCGGCGCCTCCACCAATTTGTATAAATAAAGTTTGACGTTTCTTTCCGTTAGTTAGTTGTAAATGAAAACAAAATTAATACGGTAAATTAAAGATAAAATCTGTATAATGATGTACATGAAAAATCTGTCTTGAAATTTTCAGTGTCCCTATTTGTGGGCATAAGTACTAACCAAGTCATAGTATGATAGAAACCAGGGTTGCCACCTTTTCGTAATTTTTCACGAGGACACTAAGTGGGTGAAAATATTATGTCATATCCAATATGTCCACATCGTACTGCCACATGAAACACAATAATAATATAAACTATTCTTGAAATATAACAAAAAGCAAATATTACATTACTTCATTAAATATGCAAAAATAATATTTTGCTGTGGTAATATCACATAAAAATTAAATTAGGTTTAGTCTCAAAAACTACCATGTAAGCCGAAATTTCGCTACTGAACTTTCAACCTAGCATAATGTGCAGAAGGCTTTAAACTCATCGACTTTTTGGAGCAAACTTTTGGTGGTTAGCCAGGAATTGTTGAAGTTTGTATCTCGCTTAATTTTTGCTTATTGCTGTAATTGTAAGACGTAGTAGGTCGGAAAAAAGGTAAAATATTAAATCTTACCGAAATGTTTAAAACATTTGTAGGTTAGGTAGCACAATTTCATCCTGGACACATAGAATACTTTGTTTAATTCAAATAAATATGCATTGACACAAAGTAACCTGGTGTTACAATAGAGGCAAAGAAATGTTTATTTGCGGATAAAAACGCATGATGAATACTTGCTTGGTAGAAGAGCGTTTATTTGTGTCAAACAACTTATATTTTCAGTTAAAATTTACAATTTGTATATTATAGCCAACGCGACTTTAGTTTAAATAATTATGATTGTGTTGAGTGAAAGAATTATAATTTTTTAAAAGGACGCATTGTTAGTTGAATTATAATGCGATATTTTAAGTTTGCGATAAATGGTTTTTTGATTAAAACAACTATTGACCTACTATCATTGACTCTAAGGGTACAGTAGAGCAAAATCTCCACGTGTCACCGCCTTTTGGGATATCGCACATCCTCGACCCGTGGTTGGTTTCCCCAGACCTACATATAGTCATGGTTAGGGTAGCAAAGTGTACGCTGATTCGGAATCGGAACTTGAACCTGCATGTACTGCGCTCTATACTGCCGATCACACGGCCTTTTTAACAATTTAGCCAAACGCATGATATCAACTGGTAGTGGTATCAAGTGGTAGGCATTCACCAGTCTGCTATTTATACTCAAGATAAGACCAAACTGCGAAGAGAGTGTTTACAGCGCCATCTAACAGTAAAGTTGGATGAGGTATTCACACTAAAAATATATTCATTTGAATCAAAATATGATTTCTTTGGCGGAAGTAAACCTATTTTTAAACCAAAGCAAAAATGTTTCTTTGAAGGAAATAAATCTCTTCCTGCATACAAATGTAATTATTTGAAACAAACTTAGATTGCTTTCGTGTAAAGAAGCGTCCTTTTAAATCAAAACAAAAATATTACTTTAAAGGAACGTAATTTTTGTTTGAATCCAAATATATTTATTTGAATTACTTCAATGAAGTAATTATATAGTTTCCGTCAAAGAAATATGTTTTAATCCAAAAGAATTTCTTAAAAACAAGAATTCTTTTTTCTGTCTACACGATGACAAATGGTATCACGCCGAGGATACGAGGACAAATGATTCGTAATTGGTGGCTACCCTGATAGAAACATATTCAGTGAACTAAATAAAATACGGAAACAAAATTTCGTCGAATTCAATTTATTAATCAAATTAAATTTCCGACCTTCAATTTTGAACTTATTAACTTACACCGACTAAAAAGTAACCATATCACATTCTGGTGTCGATATATGATGACATTTTCTGCACTTGGGCTACAGAGCCTAACTTCATTAATCTTTGTTGAACAAATTAATATTATCAATACAAATACAGGGTGTTTCTTAAGTAGTATAATAAGGGCACTTATAGAGCCGCCACACCCGCCACATTTACATACGAAGCTATCCCCTCCACCTTTCCGCACGAAGACGACCGAACCCAAGTCAGCCGATCTGCCGAGCGCGGCCGAACGCAGTAGTTCGGGACTTCACCAATAGATGGCGCCACCGGTATTGAAATTTACGATAAAATTCAAATTTTCCCGCCAGCCCCAAAAAATTCAAATTTTCCCACCAACCCCAAAAAAATTCAAATTTTCCCACCAAATTCTACGCCACCATACTGCGCATGCGTGGCGACTCAAACCGAGCGCGGCCGAACGCTGGAACCTGGAGTGTATGACTCACACGTCGCTGTTAGAGAGAGAACGCACTGCGATTTTATTTTCAAGCGTAAGGCATGCGCAAACCGATCAAATTCAAATTTTCGCATCAGATTAATTCGGATTTGAATTTCGCGCGCACCATCTTACCCGATGATGACCGAACACCAGTCTGCCGAGCGCGCCCGAACCGATAAAATTCAATTTTCACGCCAACCCCAAGCCCACCAACCCCAGACGTACCAACCCCACGCGCTAAAACGGCATGCCGACCGGCCGTCATATTTTAAACGACGTCATCTTCTTGAGCAGACATCTGTAGAATTTTAAAATTATTCCGAATAAATTTAGCGCGAAAACTTGATTTAAAACTTTTAAATTTATACCGCGAGTAAATTTCCAGAGTTATTTTAGAGTAATACGCCGACCGGCCGTCATATTTTAAACGACGTCATCTTCTTGAGCAGACATCTTTGAGTACCATCTTCTTATTTTAACTTTGATCGATGTAATCTTCTTCGATTATTTTTTCACCAATAGATGGCGCCACAGGTATTGAATTTATTATAATTTAATATGCGAATGGAAATGAATTGTATAAATCGTTTATGGTATGTTTGTAAATAATTGTGTGTATAATAAAAGTGGTTATTTAACCAACAAATTTAGAATTAATATTGGTAAAGACAATCAACAACGAAGACAGAGTATAGTTATTATAAACCAACAATTAGAGAACTTAGAAGAATTAAAATTAGAATTAGACCATTTATGACTATATGCCAACACCAAATTGTTATGTGAAAAGAATTACATATGTTTTAAAAACTAGATTATCAGAAAATGCAAAAGTCCGACTAAATAATGGTATGTAATATGGTATGTAATTTTTCTTTCCCTTGTACCAAAATGAGAACATTAATTTTTTCATAATCTATTACCGAAAAATACTTTTCATAATGGTAGTCTGCTCCAATAACTCCATGAAAATCTTTTGTTACATCGTTCATAATAAAAAAATTGGGGTCTAATTTGCAATCACCCAACGTTAAACAAATATTTGCTGACCCTTGCGCTACTGTTGAGAACCTGATATACCCTCTATTTCTATTCGCTTAAATTATAATTTAATGAACATAACGGTAGAAAAACTTCTAGTTTTAATAAACATTTACTCGAAAATAACATAAAACTAGATTAAAAAGTACATTTATTCATAATTTAAATTTTTTAAATAAAAATAGATTACTACAAAATTTTAAAATTTAAAAACATTTTAAAGAAGAATTTAACATAATAAATGAATTAACCGAGTTCAATGATAAATAATATATGTCAATCATATACAGGTGTCTCACGTTTTCCCCGCAAAACTTTTTTTTAGAAAGTAAATGTTATACTGGTTAAATATTTGATATAAACCTATTTGTTTTCTTTTTCAACTCCTTAAAAAGTACAGGCGTTTAACAAAACAAAGAAAATTTAAATAAAAAGCACAAAACGAAGAATCGTCAATACCCATAACAACAATGAAATTAAAAGCAATAAGAAGGGAATACATTTAAGTAAATTTAAGTGAAAAAACTTAAAGATAGAAAAATAAATTGAATAAACTCGTGAAGAAATAAAAAAATTAATATGAAACTATTTAATGCTTTGTTGTTCGAAAGTAAATGTCATTCTGAGTTAAAAGTTTCAGATCAAGTTCATTTGAATTTTACCTCAGTATGACATTTACTATCTACAGAAGTTTTGCGGGAAGAAAGTGATTCATAAATTTTACATTTAAAACATATATAGCTCAATTATTTAGTCCTATTCTAGTTTGATTTGTACGTATCAATACGATACCTAAATACTAAAAGACGTGGTTTACATATGTTAATTTGAACTTAAAGATTTTTCAATTTAATATGTACAAAAACAATTATTAATTAAGTTTCATAGTCAGGGTATAAATTTCGGCCAAACAAACGTCTATGCCAAGTTTTAAACTTTTCCGAATTATTCTGTTATGTACTTCGGTGGCAGTGAAAATATAGATTTCTGTGCCGTGACGATCTATAACTCGCCTCCTTCTTTAAGTTTTGTTGACGCGGATCAATGGTAAATGGAGTTATGTATGAAAAAGAATTCCGCGAAGCTTATCTTCGGCCATAATCGATGGAATATGAAGAGGGAATCTGGCGGCGGGACGACCTAATGAAATTTTGCGAGGGTGGAATGTCGCGGTGACGGCCGGGAATATAGATAAAGTTTTATATCAGCAGCGGGGATCTTTATGCATAAAAATGCTATTATGTACCCGTGAATGGAATAAACAAAGGACTGACGGATACCCCGCAGAGATTTTCCCAGCGCGGACGACGGTAACAAAATAAATTCGTTGTTTACGCTCTGGTTGGACGCAAATGAGAGAAAGAATCGATATATCGAAACCTTCAACGGAAACGTACTTAGTAGGTTACAATTTTCAATAAAGCAACACAAACAAATACAAATTTGACCCGTTTTTAGAGCTGGGCTCTTCCTAGATATGTTTTACATACAACTTGAGCCTTCAGGTATTTTAATGGAACTGTTAGTTATGTGTTTGACAGTGTGCTTGTTGTGACAAAATGTTTCTTTCCGAGGGCTTCTTTAACTCTACACAGATAGAAATTTTTGGTTAAGTAATTCAAATAAATATGCATTGACTCAAAGAAATCTGGTGTTTCAATAGAGGCAAAGAAATATTTCTTTGCGGATAAAGACGCATTTGTTTGTAATATTTGTTTGGTAGAAAGAAAGTTTATTTGTGTCAAACAACTTATGTTTTCAGTTAAAATTTACGATTTATATATTATAAGGAACGAGATTTATTTACTTCAAATAATTATGATTGTGTTCAGTGAAAGAATTATGTTTTTTTATTAAAGAAGTTATTAGTTTGTTGAAGGAATTAATATGGACCTCTTGTCGACAAGAATTTTTCGGTGAGTAGAGCAAAATCGCCACGTGTCACCCCTCTTTTGGGATGTAGCACATTCTCGACTAGTAGTTGGTCTTCCCAGCGAACTTTTCCACGTTTAGATTGCCCGAAGAACGTTCGTTCGAACTGTGTTAGTTTCGTTGCGGTATCTTTAAGGGTACTCGAGTAATTAGAGTTTTTCTATACACGTAAATTCCTATAAGAGGGGGCTGGGGGCTAACTTCACATATGTATGTACTTGAACCGGCAGGCACTGTGCTCTATACTGCTGATCATGCGGCCTTTATACTAAAGGTATGGCCGAATTGCGAGGAGAGAGTTTACAGCGTCATCTAACATTACAGTTGGATGAGGTATTCACACGAAATATATTTGAATCAAAATAGGATTTCTTTCGCAAAAGTAAACCTATTTTTAAATCAAAGCAAAAATATTACTTTAAAGGAAGTAAATCTCTTCTTGTATAAAAATATATTTGTTTAAATCAAAATTAGATTTCTTTGGCGTGAAAAAACGTAAAACTAAAATATTGCTTTAAAGGAAAGTGATTTTTGTTTGTATCCAAATATATTTATTTAACGTAAATAAATACTCCAAATAAATTAATCTCTACAAGCAAATAATCTACAGTATTCAATGAAGTAACAAACTATAAATGAAAAAAAAAAAAACGAATACCTTATATTTACCAAACAAAAAAGACAAAATACAACTGAATATTCAAATAAAAGGAACCACAATACAACAAAAATCAGAAATAAAATACCTTGGAATAACCATACAGGAGATTTTGTCATGGAATACACACATCTATAAATTAATGGGAAACAATGCCAAAACTATAGCTGCCTTCTACAAAACAAGAGCTATAACACCTTTCTACTCAAAAGTGCCAATATACAACAGTCTCTGCACATCAAATATGAATTACCTAATACTCATATGGAGCAACACCACAAAAGCTAACATAAATAAATTTCAAAGACAACAGAACAAAATGGTAAAAATACAACACAATATTGACAGAAACACACCAACAATCGAAGTGTACAAGCACACTAATGAGCTCACACTACAACAACGAATAACACTAAACAAAATGTTACTGATCAACAGACTACAAAACTAAACCATAAAGACCAAAATGAAACTCACCAAGTCTAATGAAGTATACATAGCCATAGAACAAGAACAATGACATACATTAGAATAAAAAAACACCGAACAAGCAGATGCGCACCAATTTTGAAAACTACAGAGATAGCGCTATACAATTCACTGCCTGATGACATGAAGAAGATGCCATACGAATGCTTCAAAGCAAAAACTGAAGAACTACTAAAACACAAGACGTGAGAGCCCAAAGCTGACCAGAGTCACTAAGTAAAAGGATGATGAACCTTTACCACCGTTAGCCCGAGAAAGGACACGTCCGAATCCCGAGGCGAGGATTGAGGGAAGACAGAGACAACGTGATACGTGACTGTGCAGAATATTTTGTTGTATCTTGTATCATGTGTTTATGAATGAACGAAAAGAATAAATGATTTAAAAAAAATATTGTTCAAAGAAATATGTTTTGCCCCAAAACAATAAATTCAAACAAATATATTTCTTAAAAGCAAGAAATCTTTTTTGTGTATGATGTGTTTCCTTATAACCTTAAAAATAAAACGCAAATTTGCACCTACACAAAAAGAGAAGATTTTGATTATTGCCATTTTTACTTTATCATACGCAGTATGTAAAGTATTGTAATCGTGCCAAAAAAAAAATTTGAGATTTTAGCGGAAATATGTATTTTTGGGTCCCCTGAACATTTTTGACCAAGGTACAAAAAAATGTCTGTGTGTGTGTGTGTACCCGTTTTTTGTGGCGACGATTCCGGAGAAACTACTAAAGGTATCGGGACGAAACTTCATATTTAGAAGTTTCATAACCAAACTTAGAGCTGAAAAGCTTTCTGTTGAAGAGGGTCCAAAGGAACTGGAGGTTCAGTCTTACCATTTTTGAAAGATTTTGCAAATAAGCCGCCATTTCTGGAATTTCGTTGAAATAGTAAAATAATAAATTAAAAATGAGGAAATTCTGAATAATTTATCACTATGACATTTTTTGGTACAATCAATAGTTTAGCTGCATGAGCAAATTCTATTTCTACGAGATCGGTCGTACTGCATGAAAACTAGTAGCCAGGATTTGTCAGATTTTTTGATTCTAATGACAGTAGGTAGTCTTGGTGTCAAACGCTAATGTTTGGACAATAACTTCTGTCAATATAAGCTGCGTTCCAATAACACGTAAGTTTCATTTGCACGGTGTACCCGGTGTCAACGGAGTACAATATCCGAACGCCGCTTTAATCGACAAATCTGCCTAGTTCTAGTAGTTTTATTTTACTGCAGACATGGCCGATCTCGATCAAATAGAGTCTCATGCAGCTAAACTATTAATTTTATATATAGTATGATAAAGTCATGTGCCTGGCCACATCAGATTTTTTTTCATTTAAACGTATTCATCGTCTAGATAAAGCAACGTTTCATTATTTTAAGTTCACCGCTCTCAATGGATTTCCATTAAATGTCAACTACGAACGAAAAATATAGTAAAACTTTGATATCTGCCACAGCTAGCGCCGGATGAGATATTTTAAATAGGATTAAGATTAAATATCCGGGCTCGGTTCGGTTTTTCTCGTTTTATTCCGGTGCCATTGGAAGGAGGAAGCGGACGTCTTAGTGTCGGCGGCGGCGTCCACAGATATGGATATTTAAATTTCAAATGTTATTAAACTCGTAATTTAAGTAATTAGTTTCCCTGGCGTGGCTCTTTTGTGATAAAATCGCCGGCGCTTTAAGGGAGACGGATTAATTCACGGCTAAGTTCTTAGGGGGCGCTCGCGTTACCAACTTTCCGCCGCCAGCCCGCTCATTATACGCAAAAATTCATTCAGCCAACTGAATGTATAAAACCCGACCGCCGTCGCCGTTGCTAACCGCATTCCATTCAAGAAAGTTCTGGTAGAAACAATGCCAGAACGTACCAAGTCACAAACAGAACAGCATCAGCTAAATAGAAGATGAATTCCTTTAAAATTATACAGGGTCTTTCAGAAATAATGGTTAACCTTGAAGGTGCTTATGCTCAAGGACGAAATAAGCATGCTTTGTCAAATGACGTATGGTCTAACTTAACGCATTCTTGAAAAGCTTAATAGAGAAAAGCGGAGTCCGATCCTGTTCACCGCATGAAAATCGTCAACACTGTCACAGTGTATTCATATTTAGTATGAAGCATTGCAAAAATGGTAAATGCTTTTTTTGTATATATACACAGGGTTATTAGTATCCCGGCGGTCAATAGTCATCAAATCGTTTGAGAAAGAAAAAATGTTTTATATAAGTGTTGTTTGACTCATTAGTTTCTATAACGTAAAATTATTTTCATTTATACAGGGTGTTGCATTTAGGCCTGACGGAAAGTCAGTACATTTTTTTAAATGGAACGCCCTGCATATCATACCATATTATGAATACTAAGGAAGTTGTCTTTCCAACTGTTGTAAGTTGTACCTGTGTAAAGTAAACAGTTTCTGAGATATTCAATTGTTTGTCAAAAAAATGGCAATTGCAGGTCTTTCTTAGAAACCACGTTATTACTACATTTTTGTAGATATTCACCTAAAAATTTTGTCTCATAATAACTAAACCCATAGCCAGATGCTGATGTCATGAAAAATTAGATGCGCTATACAGGGTGATCGTAGCATGCACTAGTTTTTAAACATTTTTAAATGACTTTTTCTTGAGATTTTTAAATTGGACTGATATATATATATATATGATGTATATTATTTGCTAATTGAAATGTCCCTTAAGTTCTTTGTAAAATTACTATATACTATATCGTATATCTATTTTTACTAGTTTTTGTGATATTTGGAATTTAAAGAGTAGCATGCTATTTAGTATCTTAATATTGCTCTGTATACAGTGTGCTGGGTAGCATGAAGTAAAATATTTAAAGGGTTATAGAAGATGCCATTTAGAACCTATTTAACTAGATTTATTCATATAAAAAGTACTGCGGTTATCAAGGTATTACACAATTTTATAGGAATGTTTTGCAATTTTTACAAACGTACAGCGAGCGAACCTGAAGACCTAGTAACGTCAGTTGGGCTCCGAAGTAAACCAGAAGCAGTATAATTTTAGGGGGGGGGGGGGCTATCGTGAAAACTTGTTCACTTGTGTGAAAATTGTGCGGAGACGTTTCATTGGAATAGTATGTGCGCTTATACACAAAAACAAACAGAAACGCTAAAACCTGTCTTGATGAGCTACGTTTGAGCACGGATTTGTAATCAGTACAAAAAAACAACCAACAATATCTACTTACTATTGTTAATTGGTTTAAAAAAGGTTATTTTTCTGGAGAGACATTCAAAATTGGGATAATATGAATGATAGTATGAGTAATATTAATAATGTGCATGGAAAGTGGTATTTGGAAGTGTTTTTAATAGATTTTTTTGCTATGAATGAAAATCTGAATCTAACGATGCCTATCAGTTTGCTTTTGTTGCTTATTTGGTTTTTGTGTGTGAGTACATAAATCACATCAAAGAAAATCTGATTTTCAACACTCAGAAGTCAACAAATTTTCACGATAGTTAACTTAAAAGTACAGGGTTTAGGGTTTACTTTAGCAGTAATATGAAATTTTTAAATCGCGTGTTCGGTTGTTACGATAGACGGCAAAATATACTTACAAAATTTCATATAAAATTGTTATAATGTTGGTAACGGTAATACTTTCTGTAAGGATCAAGCTGGTTAGATCGTTTCTAAATTATCTCTCCTATCGCCACTTGAAGACTTTACATCAAACTACCAAATACCTTATTCACAACATTATGAAAATTTACAATTGCATTACATTTTCGTTAAATTGCAAATATCACAAACAATAGTAACATTTGGTGTATGACATACTAGATGTAAATTGGACCGAAATAAAGGGTTATTACAGCCAACACATATTATACTGTTCCATTTAAAAAACTTGAGAAAAAGCCATTTGAAAAACATCGAAATTTACTAAGTTCAATGAAAACCCTGTATAGTGTATCTAATATCTTTGGATACTATCATCTACCTACTGGCTTTGATTATTTATTATCTATTATTATTATCTCACATAGTTTAAGGGCAAAATCGGCAAAAATGTCGTTCTTACATAGTTTTTAAAAAGATCCTGCAACGGGCATATTTTGGAAAAACGGTTGAATATCTCTGGAACTATTAACGCTGTGACTTAGCAACATACACGGTTGGATAACAAAATTGAGTAGTATTCATAATATAATAAGACATACAGGTCTTCCATTTAAAAAAAATCTGATGTGGCCAGGCACATGACTTTATCATACTATATATAAAAGTAATAGTTTTGCTGCATGATACTCTAGTTGATCGAGATCGGCCATGTCTGCATTAAAATAAAACTACTAGAACTAGACAGATATGTCGATCAAAGCTGCGTTCGGATATTGTACTCCGTTGACACCGGGTACACCGTCCAAACGACACTCACGTGTTATTGGGTGTAAAAATTGTAATGCAATATGCGAACGCAGCTTATATTGACAAAATATTAGCGTTTGACACCAAGTTTGTATTACTGTCATTAATTTCAAAAAATCTGACAAATCCTGGCTACTAGTTTTCATGCAGTACGACCGATCTCGTAGAAATAGAATTTGCACATGCAGCTAAACTATTGATTGTACCAAAAAATGTCATAGTGATAACTTATTCAGAATTGCCTCATCTTTAATTTATTATTTAACTATTTTGACGAAATTCCAGAAATAGCGGCTTATTTGCAAAATCTTTCAAAAATGCTAAGACTAAACCTCCAGTTCCTTTGGACCCTCTTCAACAGAAAGCTTTTGAGCTCTAAGTTTGGTTATGAAACTTCTAAATATGAACTTTCGTCCGGATACCTTTAGTAGATTCTCAGGAATCTTCGCCACAAAAAACGTGTACACACACACACATACACACACACACATACACACACAGACATTTTTTTGTACCTTGGTCAAAAATGTTCAGGGGACCCAAAAAGTCATATTTCCGCTGAAATCTCTAAAAAATTTTTAAATATATAATAAATATAAAAAAATAAATATTCATTTATTGTCCAACATACTGAATTACAGGACAACAACATTTCCAAATAAAGTTTATCGATAATAAGGAAAACAAAGATATTTTAATCTTATCACAAGTTCATATATTCTAATCGCTCGGTATAAGGAGCAAAATTTTCATATTTGACTGTTGCCGTTTTGGTTTCATACAAACCGCCAACTTTTATAAAGAATAAAATTTTCTGAGAAATGGATAATAAAAGAAATTTCTATATGATGCGGATTTTCCTGGACAACTGTATATACTGACTTGTATAAGCAGAACGTCCAAAACATGGTATATCCATCTCTTTCTCTCGCTCACATTATAGGAAATAACCGATACCTGCGAAGTACACGTAAAAAAAACTAATACGGCGGAGTGCAAGCGGACTAGTTTCGAGTTTTTCCGAAAAAAATCAACCAATCGCAAGACGTTTCCTTGTGCGTTTCGGTCACACGCTGCAGTTGTTGCTACGTTTTCGATCCGAGTCGTGCAATATTTTGGTACTTAATTTGGTAATGTACTAAATAATACGTAATCAAATTTATTTTCGTTGTAATAATTATCGGCATTTATTGAACTGTCTATTGAACTATTGTCTTATGAAGCGGTTAATCATTTTCGAGTGCATTATTTGAACATGGAGTCCGAAATGCTTATTCTCAAGCTTAATAACTATGGTATTTTTACTGAAATGTGAAAATGTTAGGTTATGTTACGTGTCAACGCTATGAATATATTGGAAGAACCATTCACAGAGATGATGGCAGAATATGAAGGTAGGTAATTCAATTATTTCCATATGTATTGTGTTATGATAATTCAATAGCTTATTATTAAAAGGAACTAAGTGATATTATGGCATTTTAAGATGATGGACAAAGCTATTTAATTTGTAAATATAAATAGCGTGTTTGTTTATGTGGTGTAGCAAGAATAAGTTACAATTTTGTGAATATTTAAGTAAGTACGTAGGCTTTTATTTTCTAAATATTTAAGTACATTTTGTTGCTTGTTTTAGTCAATGTCGGTTAGTACCTTCTAATAATAAGCGAGTGAATTATGTATGATTATAGATTTATGAGTTTTATGACATTGTTAATTTCTATGCATTGTAATAATAATGATAACTAAAAATACATTTTGTGTGTAGACATATTCATGAAATTGAAATACAGTTATTAATTATAAATTTAACTGCAAACAACAGCCAAAACATACATTATTAGGTGGTTTACATACACTATCGACATTTTGGAGTTGTTTATTAATTGTCAAAAGGATATCAAGTTATGATTATATAAAACCGAATAATTTAGAATTTATGTGTTTTTGAATCATACACTTACACATAACTCATTAGTTCACTATCCCTGTATATTGAAGTAATCATATCCACAGTGTGTCCAGGAAAGTCCGCATCATATGGATTTTTTTTATTATCTTTTTCTCAGAAGATATTACTCTTTATAAAAGTTGGCGGCCACCTATCACGAAATTTTTCTTTCTTTGTTTTTACTTTTTTAACAAATGTTAGTCAATGCCTGTGATCCTAAAAGGTCCATTTTAATCTATTTTTTAGAAATTTGAATACATTTTTTACATTTTTTGTTATTTTGGTATGATAACCAATGTTTATTTAGGACTAGCGCAAAAATACTCATTTTCTTGATGCGACATCTCCAAATAAAGTTTGTCGATAATAATGAAGTCATACGAGATGCCATAGTGTCTTGCCTTTAATTTAGATGTTCTTTTGGTTTATAAGGGTGATATTTGTTCAGTATTTGTGTGTTATGTGCTGTTGGTTTACTGCATTGGGTGTGAGAAGCAATTTGTCTAGCCGAAGTCGTTCTATGCTAGATTACCGTTTGGAAATAAAGTTTATCGATAAAGATGAAAATAAAGGTACTTTACTCTTATCACAAACTCATATATTCTGAATCGCTCGGTATATGGCACCGAAATTTGCATAACTTTTATACAGAATAACAGTTTCTGAGAAATGGATAATAAAAAAATTTTCCATATGATGCGGACTTTGCTGGACACACTGTATATATGTGTATAATATTGGAAGGGATTGATTCACAAAAGAGTCTAATACAAAATTCTACAAATGTATCCTTTTATATTTTGTACCCTTTGGCATTTTGGTGACTTTTTTTTAATAAATAATCAAAAATAGATATTAGTTTTGACATAAATCAGGGGAAAGCTCTGCAATTTTTATGTTACACCTTGAGATTTTTCTCTAGTTCAGGCAATTTTGTGACTGGATACATTTTCCTTCTAAAATACAGTATAGATATTTTTATTAATTATTTATTATTTAGGTGAACATCTATCTAAGTTTTGAAATGTTCAATGCGAAGTATGGAGACATTGTCTTAATAGATAGGTCCAACCTTGGGTTCTATTAAGTTTTGGGGGTCGGTGTGTTATCAAAGTTAATTATAAAGTTTGGATTGTTTACATTATCTCAAGCTGACCCACAGCCTAATCGCAAATTGGGACAAACTGACCATATAATATAGATAACAGATATATTCGATGCGAAATAATACCAGCTTGTTGATACGTTTGCAAATAATGCAGTGTGTATTTAAATGATATAGTGTAAATGCTTTATCACTACTATTAATTAATATTATAAGCCCCCGATTTAAAAATTAATAACTATTAAAAAATAATTGATGGTTCAGTAACTCCTATGCTCAAATGGAATCAAAGAGAAAAATGTTTATACTATTTTTATCCAAAAAATAGGTTTTCAACCTTTTAAGTTATGTGCCACCTAAAAAATATCCAAATTTCTTCGTACCACCACCCTTTATACAAAAATGCATATTAATACAGGGAAAGAAATAATCCTACTTATTTATTTTGTAGTACAATAATAATGTTTATAACAAAAGTACACTCGGTAAAAACATATTCTCATCGAAACCAATTATAATTATTGGTTTCCAATAAAAATTATATGACAAAACTTTATTTGGTATACAAAAGTAAAATAAAACCGCGTGAAATAATATAAAATAATTAGGCAATAATGTAACCCTGGGGGTTGTTTTGCTAAACCAATTTTTTTTTAATACCATGATCTGTGTCAATTAGTTTCAAGCTCAAATTTGGATCAATCATTAATTTTGGCGTATGTTTGTTGTTTAAATATAATATTGATGAAAACCCATACATAAATTTCATATAAATCAGTGGCGAAAAAAAGGCATTAAAAATCTAATATCTTAATGAAGTTTCTTTAAAATAATAATTCTTCAAAAAGTGATTGTAATAATTTTAAATTCTTCTATCAGCGCTGTGTGTGAGGAATTGTCTATCAATTGTTCTTTTTCTATTAGGTTGTGAAGTTTGGTATTTACATACCTTTTAGATTTCGGATCCAATTTTCATTGTCATAGATTTGGGAAAATAACTATTGTTTTTTTAAAGAGGTGGAATCAATAATTTTTACTTTATCATACGCAGTATGTAAAGTATTGTAATCGTGCCAAAAAAAACTTTTGAGATTTTAGCGGAAATATGTCTTTTCGGGTCCCCTGAACATTTTTGACCAAGGTACAAAAAAATGTCTGTGTGTGTGTGTGTGTGTGTGTGTGTGTGTGTATGTGTGGATGTGTGTACCCGTTTTTGTGGCGACGATTCCGGAGAAACTACTAAAGGTATCGGGATGAAACTTCATATTTAGAAGTTTCATAATCAAACTTAGAGCTGAAAAGCTTTCTGTTGAAAATGGTCCAAAGGAACTGCAGGTTTAGTCTTAGCATTTTTGAAACATTTTGTAAATAAGCCGCCATTTCTGGAATTTCGTCGAAATAGTTAAATAATAAATTAAAGAAGATGAAATTCTGAATAATTTATCACTATGATATTTTTTGGTACAATCAATAGTTTAGCTGCATGAACAAATTCTATTTCATCGAGATCGGTCGTACTCCTTTAAAACTGGTAGCCAGGATATGTCAGATTATTATGTTAGATATGATTCTAATGACAGTACGTAGTGTCAAACGCAAATGTTTTGACAACCTACTGTCAATATAAGCTGCGTTCGGATATAGTATACCGTACACTTTTTACACCCAATAACACGTAAGTGTCATTTGGACAGTGTACACTGTGTCAGCGGAGTACAATATCTGACCGCAGCTTTATTCGACATATCTGTCTAGTTCTACTAGTTTTATTTTAATGCAGACATAGCCGATCTCGATCAAATAAAATCTCATGCAGCTAAACTATTAATTTTATATATAGTATGATAAAGTCATGTGCCTGGCCACATCAGATTTTTTTACTTTATCATACGCAGTATGTAAAGTGTTGTAATCATGCCAAAAAAATTTTTTGAGATTTTAGCGGAAATATGTCTTTTTGGGTCCCCTGAACATTTTTGACCAAGGTACAAAAAATGTCTGTGTGTGTGTGTACCCGTTTTTGTGGCGACGATTCCGGAGAAACTACTAAAGGTATCGGAACAAAACTTCATATTTAGATGTTTCATAACCAAACTTAGAGCTGAAAAGCTTTCTGTTGAAAAGGGTCCAAAGGAACTGGTGGTTTACTCTTAGCATTTTTCGAAGATTTTGTAAATGAGCCGCTATTTGTGTAATGTCGTCAAAATAGTTAAATAATAAATTAAAGGAGAGGAAATTTTCTATAATTTATGTATATGAAATTTTTTGGTAGAATTTATAGTTTAGCTGCATGAGCAAATTCTATTTCATCGAGATCGGTCGTACTGCTTTAAAACTAGTAGCCAGGATATGTCAGATTTTTTGATTCTAATGACAGTACCTAGTGTCAAACGCTAATGTTTTGAAAATACTACTGTCAATATAGGCTGCGTTCGGATATTGAACACCGTTATACTTTTTACACCCACTAACACGTGTCAAGTGTCAAGTGTCATTTGGACGGTGTACCCGGTGTCAACGGAGTACAATATCCGAACGCAGCTTTAATCGAGATATCTGTCTAGTTCTACTAGTTTTATTTTAATGCAGACATAGCCGATCTCGATCAAATAGAATCTCATGCAGCTAAACTATTAATTTTATATATATATATATATATATATATATATATATATATATATATATATATATATATAGTATGATAAAGTCATGTGCCTGGCCACATCAGATTTTTTTATATCCGACTAATTCATCATTGATGTTTCCCATCTTTCTTCAAGGGAGGCTTCGAATGCTGGCAATAAACTGTATTTATTTTTATTAACTTCTTTTATAATTAACTCGATTTATTTATTGTTAATTTTATCTTCAACGATAATTAAATGAACGTTTGAATCCTGCAAAACTAAATTCAATTCATACAGCTTTCAAAAAATATCAGCTAAATATGCTAACCGGTATACCACAATATACCATCCAAAATTCGTCAAAGAAAGAATTTTAGAATTCGAAATTAGCGTTTTCAAGAAAAACTGATTTAACTTCGAAGAGACGATTCAAAACTTTACCTCTGGAGAGCCATCTGACATCGGAATGTAACAAGTGTGACTTCTATTGCTACCCATCTCCTGACATAATATTGAAAACATTCGTGAACTGAATGCTTGAATATTGACTGCAATTCTTTTTTGCTAAAGCCCGAGCTCCATCAGTGCAGACACCAGTGCATTTCGCTCATGGAATGGAATTGTTAAACATAAAATTATTAAGAAATTTGAATATTTCACCAGTTGTTCTTTCGAGTAGAAGTTTACAAAATAATTATTCCTCTGCAATTTTCTCTTCCACCTCGAATCGGATAAAGACTAATTAATAATTGATAAAAATTAGTTATGTCAGTATTTCATCTAACTGTAGCGCAAAATATTTACTTTGTTTTATCTTTTTAACTACACTTCCTTCTACACAATGTGCCATTTGAAATACGTCTGCGTACGGTAATGGGGTATATCTGATTTGATCGCTATAATTTTGGGGCAAACAATTTAACAATATCATCTGAATAAATATGATTTTAAGTTTGGTACCTTTTGCGTACCACCTGGAAGTCCTTCGCGTACCAACAGTGGTACGCGTACCACCGGTTGAGAACCTCTGGTATAACTTTATAATTTAGACTGTCTTTTAATTAGTATGATCGATGCTGTCTGTGAATACGAATACACGTAGATACATAAACAAGAATCCGTAAATAATCATACAGACACATACCCCCCACACACACAATTATGTAAATACCATTGGATATCAAAACCGGTGGAAAATTAACGTCAATTGTAGCGAAATGGAAATTCTCCGAACTGAAACAGTTGGCATAAAGGGAATATATCCATGCGAATGATTAAAAAGGTCGTTTTACCGATCGCATGAACATTGAAATTCACATACAGCCTTTTAACATTAGCAATTCAATGTTAGATACACTCTGTAACGGACCATTCACAGTGCGGTATATAAAAGGGATATTGAACAGTATTGTAATCGGGTCAAGTTAATGGATGTTGCTCGATTTGTACCTTTGCGCTCCTACAACAAGTTACAGGTATTACAAATACGCAGTTGCAAAATTACAAACGGTAGCGTGTTTGTCATTGTCGCACGCTAGTGTATTTAATCTACCGCGCGAGGCTATCAGAACAATGGTAAACATTAACAAACTTAATTAATGTTCTCCTTGAGTTTCTGTTAGCTCAGCGGTTTGTAGGGCAAGCAATAATTACATGGATGCCTGTTAGCGAAAATATAGGGTATACATTAATAGTGAACTACCATTGGATCTGGCCTAAAATCAATAATAATGTAATTTTTATTGTATACTGAATTGTCAAAAACTGGGATCAAGGTAGAACAAGTTAGAGATTTTGTATGAGACAATTCAAAATATGTAGTATGTTCGTTTTCAGTACAACTGCAGCATTCTTTCTCATCCGTAGTAAGATCTTTTGACGCTGTGGCAGTGGAAACTCAGGTGTTATTTAATGTTTGATCAGGGATATGCTGTTTTTTCCACACGCATGTCCAGTTCATGGAATTAGGTATAGTTAGGTAATAAAAGAAATAAATAATAAAGTAACATATAACTTACAGTCAGGTAATTTAAAACATAACGTGTGTAACAACGTGTGTAACAACGTGTGTCATGCGTGAAAGACAAAGTGACACTTGACATACGGCTGGAAGTTAGCAAGGGGACAGCGGAAATTGGTACAAAGTAGGCAACTTAAGAATAATTTTTTTTATTATTGTAAAGTGAACGTTCATAATGGTTATGTTGAAATTCTAATTGATCGTTTAACAAAGTGATACTGTGGTTTCTTCTATATTTCTGCATTTGGACCTGTTCTAATAAATCTAATTATAGTTTGTATTGCATTTGTGAAATTGTGTAGGTTCATTGTATTTTAAACAATGACCAGTTGATATTGCATGTTTATAAATGTAAGAAGAAGTTCTAGATTTATGTGCCGCTATCCGTTGCGCCGACTTCCTTCCGGGTTACCTACATAAACAGCATCACAATTAGAGCATTTGATTGAGTAGACTCCAGACTTTTACAATTAATGTGTTTCTATTTTGTTATTTTATTTCAATATTATATTATTTTCAATATAGCTCTTATCATCTAATTATAGAAAGTAACATCCATAAACCCCTGCAAGCCTCTCAACTCATATGTATGGTTTGATTGACTGTTTTTGCTTATCTTATCATATTTATATTTTGTTGTGATTTATGCACACTTTTTGGCGCCACTTTAAACTTTGATTGTTTGGTTATTTTTTTTGCGGTTGGTACTGTCTCCAGGGATGTTAAATTACAGTAATTAATTTTTTTCGTAAATTACAGTTGAAATTAAAATTATTAATTTCAAATATTAAATTACCACGTAAATAAAAATTAGAAATGGTAAATTACGTTGGCTTAAATTACCGAGTAATTAAAAATTCAAAATGGTAAGTTACGCTGGTTTAAATTACCGGGTAAATAAAAATTCAAAATGATACATTAAACCGGCGTCAATATCGATCACTGTAGGTTATGAATGCTACTTATGTTAATAAAAATGTTTGGTGAATAAAAGTCATTATTTTGTAGATAAATAGCAATCTGACTAACGATGTTACATTTCCGTAATTATTCTTTTCAGTAAATTACCGCTGAAATTAAAATTATAGCTTTCAAATTTAAATTACCACGTAATTAAAAATTGCAATTGGTAAATTATATTTCCTTAAATTACCGGGTAATTCAAAATGATAATTCACCGATGACAGTAAGCTATAAAAAATTGGGTATAGCCTTATAAGTCATTATGTTGTAGATAACAAACAATCGCTGAGGCTTTTCCTGATTTAATAGTAGTAATTCATTATTAAAATGAAAACAGGGACTACAATAAAAATACTTTTTATACCAGCAATTTTTAAAATGGGCAGTCACTTTTTATCCGGATCACCAGAACATTTCTTTAAATCAAGAATTTGATAGTAGGTAGATGGCTTCTGATTTAAAATATTAAGTAATTAAAAATCCGAAAAAATTACCGTAAATTACGCTAATTTATTTAGAAACTTATCCGATAAATTACGCTCTAAGTACGTCCCAGGCAAAGCACAAGCAACCGTGCACTTGTCGACTGCTTAGGAGTGGTGGGGTGCATTCACGCAAGTACTGATGGAAGGTTTTTTAAATTAATTTATAAATTCCGATAGCTTACCAACTGTAATTAAAATTTTCGGTAAATTACCGGTAAATTACCAACGGTTATTTAAATCGACGGTAAATTACCGATGGTAATTTAAGCCGTAAATTAAACATGGTAATGGTAATTTAAGGCGTAAATTAAGCGTAATTTACGCGGTAAATTACGCTTTTACATCCCTGACTGTCTCAGTTAGTGTCACCACTTTGTACCACTGCGCTGCAGTGTGTACCGTTTGACATGTTTGATGCTCATGCTGCAGTATGGTTTTCTTTTGCGAAGTTTACTTGTTTCTTGCATCGATCTCCATGCTTCCTGATGCATATTCATCGATGTTTTATGTCTTGTGCCTCTTATAATTGATTTTGACTGTAAGTTTTGTTAGTTTAACATTTTTATACATTTTTAAGGCATATTTAGGTGATTTTTATGTACATTTGTTGCGTGATTTCTTCTGATTATTTTGTGTTTTTCTGGCTTTTGGATGATCTGTTCATCAAAACTAGTACCATAGTAAATATTCTTGCAATATTAAGAGGTCAATGGAAGTCAACAAGCTTTTAAATGTGGATACCAGAAAATTTCAATGAATCAAAAATGAATCTGATGGCAAAACCTTCTTAATTTTTAATTCTAGAATGTCTACATTATCATGAAAATTATTCGCATACACCTTCTATTTTAAATAACCCCACAGAAAAAAAATCAAGCGGCGTTAAATCAGGTGAACGTGGTGGCCTTCCTATAGGGGCGATATGTTGATGGAAACTCTTCGGCCAATTTAACATTTTCGTGTTTTCTAACCATCCTGTATGTTAAACCAAAATATTAATAATGGCTTTCGACTTTTTAGGACATCCAAAACTCTTTATAAAGAATGACTTTTTCTCGAGAAATTAAAAATTACGTCCATTATAGGTATAGTTAGGTCCATCGGGGGACACACTGTATATTATGTAAAATACATAGTAATATAACAACATCAAATAAATATGAACTCAGAGATGTATTTAGGCATTTAGCTTTACAAAGCTAGCGATAAAATAACTAAAATAAATACAAACATCTTCTTAGGTTTAAAAAAGTTTACTTTGGAATTTCTGCTTAATGTTGTAGTTGTACTATATCAAAATAATTTTTTCTATTACACGATCAGGGATATTATCACACCATTTATTATACCGAGTTAAACCAGCTCTGGTGGATAATATAGCAGTGAGCATGGGAAGCTGAAGACGATTTCTCAGTTTATTTTTCAGATTCAGATTCATAGAGCTGAATAACCGCTCCACTTCAGCATTAGAGTAAGGTAATATTAGTGTCTCTAAAGGAAAATCAGCCAGTTTAAACGGATTTTCATTTGCGCCATCTTTATAGTTATATAACTCATACCAAAATCTTTACGATAATTCCATTGTACTATGTGTACAGATTGCTACTGATTTTCATTTTGTTCAATCAAATCTGAAAGTTTTCCGAGAGTTTCAAATAGATTGATAAGGTTAGTTTTATAACACTTGCCGTAATGTGGTAACCTAAATAACAAAAATTTGAAATTTTAATAAATCTAGTAGAAATTGTTCTGCGTTGGCAACACTGCTCGTGAATAGTCAATCGAATAATGCTGATCTAGTCCTCATCGCATAGCATTAATTCTTCAAACGGTTCACACAAATATTTTGCTCATATTTTAATGGATGAATGTACGTTCCCATCTATTACCTCTAACATACGTTAGCCATCACAAAAATAAAGAAGCAAGCAAACCATCAAAAGATGAAAAATTGTGACGATAACGCATTACTATACCAGACTATACATGAAAATTTGATTTTGAACTGCAGACGAAGCTGAATATTTGAGGTTAACTCAATTCATATCGTTTGACATACAAACTGGCAAAACAAGCATAATGTCTAGCTAAAAACTTATATCTAAAATTTATCTGGATCATATAAATGTAAACTTTTTCAGAATGAACAGTCAGCTCTGACGTGAATGCACATTAATCGATATTTCAGTAAAATATAACATACGATTTAATAAAAATAAAATATATTAGACGGTAATTATTGGGCATAAAATATGTATCATTAAGTCCCACCGTGATTTTTTTTTTATTTTGTGTTTTTAAGAAAACCAGTGCAATAAACTAAGAAATATAGAAAAAAATATCTTTTTTTTCTCAAAAACTATATTTAGTTCACAATATTTGCGGTTGGTAACCCTACGTGTAAGAGAGGATTTTAGATGGTAAACCATCACTCTCCGCAATTAAAAGTTTGTTATTTTCAAAGTTAAAGTGACCTACTAGCGGTGTATAAAAAATCCAATTAATATTCGCTATCAAGATCAAATATTTGCGTAAATCAGTGTCTGGCAGTGCGCCCCATACGACGTTCACCTTAATCCCCTGTCCTCCATTCTACCTTCACAAAGCGGCTTTCACCGTGAAAGCAGAAGAGATTAACTATCCAACAAAGGGGGTTGTCGCCGTCACAGCACGAACTCAATCTCTGGTAGATAAAGTAAGAATATCCAGAGACAAAAACACACGACAGACATTCAGTTTGCGTCTGCGGCGGCCGCGCCGTTCCCTTTTTACCGCACGACAGTTAACTTTTTCGCTAATCTGACGTGGGGGCGCTCGCGAGAGCCACGAGAGGAAGAGAGTGAGTGAGTTTCCTGCTGCCATTTCAACATGTGTGTATTGTTTCAGTCGAGTGCATTCGGCTCCAGTTTTTCGATCCGCAATTCGGGGAACTAACTCGATTCCGTTTCTCGAACTGCGACCACTTAATAAAAATGTCCGCGGGAAAAAAACGTGGACGGAAAAGTTTTTGAGATCGAAATCATTACCGGACACGGCTGGGCGACCTAAATCTCTTTGGATAGCTAATGAAATTATAGCATCGGACCAAAAGATAAAACCGCTATTTGCGAGTTAATTGTTTTCTGCAGAGGAATAAAAACTGAAGGAGATAAGTGGCTGTCGTAAGTTTGTAGCAGATGTTTGAAGGTTTAAATCTGTAATGATTTGGTCTCTAGCAACTACATTGATGTGCCTACAATGCACAGATAGAATTTTTTTTTGTTTTATAAGAAATATATTCTTTTGAAATTATTGTTTTGGATCAAAACATATTTCTTTGGCACAAAAAAATATTTTCTTGTTTGAATACTGTAAGGGAGACCGGGGAAGGTTGTCACAAAATTTGCTTTTTGATTCTTGGAAAGAGCTGGTTACCAGTTAGTGTTTTTGTCAGGAGCCTATCTTCTAGTATACAGCGTGGACTTCATTTTTCGAAAGTTTTGAGACTAAAGCGTTAAAGAGATAAGCCAGCCAGCCAAAATTGCCAGAGCCGCCTTTTGTGACAACCAACCCGGACCCTGGGTTGGTTGTCACTGGTTATTTAAATAGGGAAAAACAGAATGTTTAATTATTCAAAAAATTGTATTAAGACAAACAGAACAAAACAAAGAAACAAGAAAAATTGTACAGAAATGTCAGTCACTTTCTCCTGCACTTTCACAGTGGGCCCATTTATTACACTCCATACACCGGATCCACTTTTCCCTTGCCTTGCTGCTAGAAAACGGTTCTAGACAAACTAAACAAAACAATCCTCTTCGTCGTCTTCGCTGTTCACAACTTGATTTTCTCTCTTCTTTGTGATTCGTTTCTTCTTTTTCATCCTGTCATTTCTGTTATGCCTTTGACATTTTGCTTCCTTTTTTCTGCTTTACCTTTTCAGCTTGCTCTTCCAATTTTCTTTTGACCGGCGTATCCGTTAAAATTGCAGTTTCCCTTTTTCGAATGTTGTTTCTGTTTGTGAGTTTTCTACCTCCTGCTTTCCGCAAAGGTCTCATATCAATTGGTGACTTACGTGGTTTGCTGGGCCCATAAAATATTTGTCATAAAAGAATTCACATTAGTTCTATTGAAGCTTGTCGCTCGTGCTAATCTGGTTGCCTCTGGTTTTCGTAGTGAAAGAGTATTCTGCCTGTTCATAAAACCAGCGAACCAGTCGTCACCAGCACACTCATTCTTGATCCAGGATTTAGGACAGGGAATGGAATTGGCAATGCAAAGATTGTAAGCAAGATTTTTTATTTCTTTTGGCGTTAAACCATAATAGCCATCCGAAGCTTGAACTATATAATTTGCCAATTCCGTTTCATCTTCATCAGAAAATATTTTTCTATTTGGGTAATATCCAACGGGGATAGAAGGCTGAGTCTGGGTTCCATCATCAATTTCCTTTTAAGAAATTTGTATGCAGTATCTGGCTAAGGTTCGGTAATTTACATTATTTTGACGAGCAGCTGCACGAACTGAACGACCCGATATTTTGACACTCCGTACTGCCGCAAGCTTAACGGCCGCATGAGTATTCCCTTGTTCTGTCTTTCTTTGATATTTTCTGACCATCTTATCTGCAATAACAAGAAATGAACTAAAAAATATCTGCAGGGGTTGGTTGTCACATGGGACAACCATCCCCGGATTTTTTGTGACAACCTGCCCCGAAAGGTCATTTTAAATAAAAAAATCTGATGTGGCCAGGCACATGACTTTATCATACCATATATAAAATTAATAGTTTAGCGACATGTGATTCTATTTCATCGAGATCGGTCATGTCTGCATTAAAATAAAACTAGTAGAACTAGACAGATATCTCGATTAAAGCTGCGTTCGGATATTGTACTCCATTGACACCGGGTACACCGTCCAAATGACAGTTACTTGTTATTGGGTGTAAAAAGTGTAACGGTGTTCAATATCCGAACGCAGCCTATATTGACAGTAGTATTTTCAAAACATTAGCGTTTGACACTAGCTACTGTCATTAGAATAAAAAAATCTGACATATCCTGGCTACTAGTTTTTATGCAGGACGACCATGAGTACGACCGATCTCGATGCAATAGAATTTGCTCATGCAGCTAAACTATAAATTTTACCAAAAAATGTCATATACATAAATTATGGAAAATTTCCTCTCCTTTAATTTATTATTTAACTATTTTGACGACATTACACAAATAGCGGCTCATTTGCAAAATCTTCGAAAAATGCTAAGAGTAAACCACCAGTTCCTTTGGACACTTTACAATAGAAAGCTTTTCAGCTCTAAGTTTGGTTATGAAACTTCCAAATATGAAGTTTCGTCCCGATACCTTTAGTAGTTTCTCCGGAATCGTCGCCACAAAAACGGGTACACACACACATACACACACACACACACACACAGACATTTTTTTGTACCTTGGTCAAAAATGTTCAGGGGACCCAAAAAGACATATTTCCGCTAAAATCTCAAAATTTTTTTTTGGCACGATTACAATACTTTACATACTCCGTACGATAAAGTAAAAATGATCTGGCGGGAATAGAATTTAACCAAACGTCAAAGTTGATATCTATTAACTTCCCGAAACGTCATTGAATCAAGACAAATAGTTGAAACACCGATAGAAAATAATGAACTAAGGAATATACAATAAAATATATAGCATTTAGGAGTATACTTACAGCAGCAAATCACAAAAACACCTACAAAATCTAGGCAATTATAGCACGACAGGTGACAGTTGCTACGCACATACGCACTGACGTAGGCAATGTTTGGTATTCGCCACGGTTGCTATGTGACAGCAGCGGCTGAGCGGTAAGCATTGTGACAACAAACCCGTGTGACAACCTGCCCCGGTCTCCCCTAGTTTATTTGCTTGTAGAGATTAATTTATTTGCAATATCTCTTTAAGTGAAATAAACATATTTGGATACAAACAAAAATTACTTTCGTTTAAAGTAATCTTTTCGTTTTGATGTAAAAATAAGTTTTCTTGCGCCAAAGCAATCTAAAATTGCACAGTTGACGTCTTGCGTCTGGCGAATTTTCTACAAAGACTGTGTGTTCGACAATATCGAGCACAATACATGCAGGTTCAAGTTCCGATTCCGAGTCAGCGTACACTTTGCTACGCTATAAGGTTGACTACTATCGGTTGCAAAAGTATTGAGCCCTGTGTTTGGAGGTTCGTAACTCTACTACGACTGAACAAAAAATTGAAATAAAGTGTGTTATACTCCTGAATCATTTTACATAACATGATTGACTATCAAAATTTTCTGCCCCTAGGTTTGGATAGAAACGCGAGAGAAGTGTAAACATGTACCCGATTTTAGCACTTTTTAGCACAAGAATAGATTGCAAGTGTACAGATCTGTAAGCATGTTATTTTTTTGTTTTAACGCCTTTTGAATCAACCGCAGCAATCAAATATTATCAGGTAGCATAAACAAATAAAATAACAAAACCAAATATTTTTTCTCAGGCCCCAATAATATGATTTTGGGTAAAATCAAGATAAGATAAATACATAAATATTCATTGCATAAAGTTTCTTGAGTAACTGCGTTGCGTGCGTACGTGTTTTGCAAGTACTGAGCAAGAATGGTGAAGTATTATTCCAAGGAAGTAAAACAATTAATTATCAATGTCATAAATATCTTTCTCAAATAGCTAAAGCACAGCTGTTGTATCTGTCAAAAAATTACCATCAAGAGAAGGTACTTCTATTAGATTTTATCGGAATTATATAAATCGGAAGCAATTAAGTAAAATTATTGTGATTACTTGTAGCCCATTTCAATTGAATTACGCTGGGCATTCGTACAAAATAAAGTTCCAAAGAGCTACAGTGCATTTTAAATTAAAGATATGTTAAATTTATGTAACAATGCACTGTTTCAAAAGGGATATGGCGTTGCAATTTTGCAACACAATTTTTGGCTTTAAAAATCAATACATTGATAAAGATCATATTGTTGACTCAATTGTAGAAACAATTATAATCAACTTGCATGAAGATGATGACGAATTATTAGACTACAACGGCTACAGTACAGATAATAAGGAGTGATTTTAGATAATGATAAAGAAGTTGCCGCGATAGTTCCAATGTTGGTGGTTTTTCTGGAACTGCACAATTCGTTCATAGTTTAGGACAAATACTTGTCGCAATTGAAACATTTACCGAAAATGCCGGACTGTTTATTTTGGCCCCAGAACCACCAGGAACAACTACGTCATCATAATCAAGTACTAATTTTCGGCAGAAATAATGTTGTGAAATAATAATAAATCACAAAACAGAATATATATACAATTCCACAAATGAAATAAAATCACGTATGCTATTTTCAAAAATAAAACTGAACGAGAAAATGACAAAAATATTGAATACGGTCCTGAGAGTTGATCGTTTGAAATCGTCGCGCGAAGCCTAGCATAGTTTCCCGCGCGTAATCGCCTTCCCCGAGGGGAACCATCCTTCGTACCGGATCGATCACATTATTTTTATTCCTAAAAATTAGTTAATAACTTTTTTCTACTTTGCATTCACAATGCACACATTGTAGTACCGAAAACAGTAACATTTTTGTCTGATTGGTACACAGTGATATCAAATGCCATATGTCAAATGTACAATACATAACCCAACATGCATCTTCTTAATCGCTTGCAATCACATAAACTGCGAAATATCAATATTCTATACATATTTAAACATGGGTGTAGCCTGCTATAGTATGGCCAAAGGATTGGGGCTTTCTTAGTTTTGCTGTGTTCATCAAAATACGCCAGCATGACGTTTTCGGTGATGTTTTTTGACTCTGGTAAGTGATCGTTATCATTCTTTTCAACTAAACATCAAATCCCCTTTTCAGATATAATTCAAGGACCACATTTACTTTAATAAGGTATTCTGCGAAGATCAAACCTACATCGTAGATATGAACGATTTTAATTACTGCTGTGAGATTGTATATGCGCAATAAATGGTTTATCAGCATACACGTACGAAGCTATAGTACATTTAAAGTGTAGAGGATTTCTTAGTTTATGTAACGTATAAGTTTTCGGTAATATTTTGGACGCTTGGATGCTCGGTTCAATTCATATTCGTTTTTGTCCGTCGCTTTCGACTTCGTCTTAGTTCTGGTTGCGTGCAACGTATTTGTATTACCTTCATCACATGTAATTTTACTAAGTATAATTTATTCTAATAAACTACTTTGCCGAAATTAGAACTGGGTTTTAATTATAAGTGCTTGTAAATATATAAGCCGCAACGGCTACGTAGCGGAATTAGGTAGACACCGCTATTAAATGTTAAGCATTATAACAATTCTTTAGTAAGTTCTTGTTCTTCGAACTAACTAATCAGTCACCGCCAAACACTTCTATTCTGATTAATATACTTATGAAACCACTATTTTAAAGTTAACTTTTTAGGTTAAGTTTCATGTATTTATCACAGTAGGGTTAAAAGTGTTGCCCCAAGCTCCATTATGATCATCGTTGCGACCTCGCTGAATATTTATTCAAACTTGTAGGCTAAAGTAGAGTAAAATTATTCACAATTAGATTTTGTCATGATTTTATCTCATCGATCTCATCTTTAACGAAGTTGACAGTTACTACAGTGCTGCCACGTGGTACCTGCAAAATACCCTAGATTCTAATTTACCGCGATATAGTAACCACAATTTCAAAATTTATATAAAATTAATAACGCAAAGTAGAAAAAATAGTATATTACACTCGTTTTATAAGACGTATTGGCGCACTCGTTCGATCGTGTGCCAATTTGACGTCTTATAAAACTTGTATAATAATATACTATTATGTTATTATACATCAATGGATGAGCATTACAATAAATAAGGATTGTTTACGTGCTAACTGCGTTGTCCTGCTATCGTTCGTTTCTGAGATATCCGCGTCTATAAAAATCTCGCTTACAGACTTTAGTACATAAGAAATCAAGAAAATAAAAACACCAATCTATAGAAGAGATTCTGAACAAAAATTTTAATTTTTTAGGTAAGTGGTTTCGGAGAAAAAAATCGTGGAGAATTATTTTAAAACCGCAAAAATCGGGTACCTTTTTTTACTTCTCTCGCGCTCGTGGATAAACCGATGGGCAGAAAATTTTGATAGTCACTCCTGTTATGTAAAAATGATTCAGGAGTATAACGCACTTTATTTAATTTTTTATTGTTCAGCCGTTTTAGAGTTACTAGCCTTGAAACACAGGGCTCAACACTATTGCAACCGATAGTAGGTATAGTATATGGGAACATCTACTGTACCCTCCGAAAAGTTCTTGTCAATAAAATGTCCGCATTAATTGTTTAAACATATTAATAATTTCTTTCAACCTAAAAATAACGCATATTATCTCAACAAACAATTTTGTTAATTTAAAAACCACAATGCTTTCTAAATATAAATTGTTTACCTATCCCAAATAAACGTTTTTTCTACCATACAAATATTCCAAACAAATTAATTTTTATCTGCAAGGAAATATTTCTTTTCCTTTATTGAAAAACCAGATTTGTTTGAGTCAATGCATATTTATTTGAATTAAACAATATTTTCTATCTATGGAAAACATAGAGAACTGTACCACTACCTTTTGTAAGCAGTTTAGATTCACAAGAAGGCTGGAACGAAACACTTGATTTTGGAATTTATAAATTAAGTGTTGTTAAAGATCACCCATAGACATGTCATTAGCTCTTCAATAGAATATAAAATAATTTTTGAAAAACATGAATCGGTACTTCCTGAAGTTTGGTAATTCCTCTTTCACTGTCAAAATGCATATTTTTTTAAATTCAATTATCGACCCTCAGTTGTTTCTGGCGTATGACATTGACATAATTGTCTGTTAATGGTAACGGAAATATTTTATAGCCTTACATAAGAATGTTTCGAGAAAAACCCAATTGAAAATTTCAAAATATTGATAACTCTGGGAAACATGCGTATTCTAAATGGCGTTATGAAAATACGTGTTGGTTAGAATTGATTTCCCTGAATACGAATACTAATCGCGTAAGGTTTTCGAAAAAAAGTTAGATGAAAATGTCAAAAAGCTGAACTCAATGTCCTAAAAACCACAAGAGGCCCTCATAGTAAACCTTTGTACTGTAAAAGTACAAAGTTTTACTATGAAGTAACTTTGTACTTTTACCTGAAATCCTGAAATTTTGTTCACAAATATTTTTGAATCATTTACAACGATTTTTAACACTTTGATTCATGTACAAAAGTATACAATATTCACTAATTTTCCCTTATCTCTCGTTTCTCGAGAATAAATCTATCATCATAATCAACAAGAAAAATAGTAAGTTGTCATTTAAAAAAAGTACTGTGAGCGTTCTGAAGTACAAAGAACCGTTATCAGTACTGAAATGATACCTTAAAGTACAAAGTTTATTTTCAGCGCATTTTGTAGTTTTAAAAGCTGCGTCTTAGCTGCTCTACGTAGGTGAACCTGACACCGTACTGGTTGTAAGAAGGCTATGCTGAGCTTCCTCACTTTGTATCGGATAGCACTTCCCGAGTGCAAATGGAACACCGCCCTTTTGGAATAGAACGCGTAAATCTCATTTATATATAAATGGGATCCTTGTAAGCCCTCTTGTATGAGGTTAGAAAACTTTCATTAAAAGTTAAAGTTTATGTAGCGCCGCGTCGTAACATAAAAATCGCGGTATCAGAAAACTATTCCCTAATGCCCCACTAGCGTTTAGCTCTGCATGAGTTTCAAAGTTGGAATTTCTTTAAACCCATATAGCGCATTACACGAAAACTTGCCCTGTACCGGGGTATGGCGCCCCTATTGCTCTCGGTGCCCGAGCATCGCCATATTATTTACAGTAATGATGTTTGTAGTCGTAGTTACGGTTTGCGCTGCGAAGCGCATTCTCACAGACTGCTCTTTCCTAGACAATCGTACGTAAACTACGCGAGAGCGCGCCACCGCTCGCGCTGCTCCAACAAAAGTAATTACTTTTCCGAATCAGCGCCAGTTTTCATAAAGTCGTCAGGAAAATCACTTTAAAACTTCGGTGTACGGCTCGTACGGCCACGATGGAGACAGCTTTTAAATAGCCAACGAACTAGTTCGTAAACTATTCCATTTCGTTTTAACCAGCCGCGCCGCAGAAATAAACTTCTTAAATCTTGCTCTCCGGTACATTATGCATGAGTCTCAACTGTAAATGTATGTAGCTTCATCCACATCCAATTACAGAGATGTCAGGGTTGGCTGAAAGTTTTCAGGGCCTTCAAGATTATTTACAAAATATTTATATGGAGTTTTTTACTACAAAATTTTGGCCCGACAATAACTCAATGACATAATAATAAGAATAATAATATTAATAATAATAATAATTAAAATAATAAATAATATATAATAATAATAATAATATATATTTTATTGCCCAACAGCGCACCATTATACAGGACAAAATTAGAAATAAGTAAATTGTCGATTATGAATAAAGTATTCAAATGAATTACAACACAATATCAAATAGGCAAAAACGTAAGAGATAAGTACAAATCACTGAAAAATGTCTACATCCAGCTATTCGCGTTCAAACACATCTGAGTCAGCGGCGCTCTCCTCAAAATGTTAGTACGGCAACGCGGCAGCTGGAAAACGTTAGTACGACGAGCGTTCACACGTGGCACAAAAAAGTTCACTCGCGACAAAAGAGCGGGAGAGTCAATTCTATTCCGAATGACACCAACAATAAACATCGTACTAGCATGACCACGACGAACGGATAGTGACGTCATATTGTGGCGCGCCAGTAGCGCATCGTGACAGCATCCGCGTTCTGGATATTGCCCATCAGCCCTAAACGAAAGGAGTTTAAGGAAGCGACGCTGAATCTTTTCAATAGACTGTCGTTGCCCGGCTGAGAGTGGGTACCATACAACCGCTGCATACTCAAGCCGTGAGACCACCAGGGCATAAAAAAGTGTTTTCAATATACCTGGATCAGCTGTTTTGTCTATTGTCCGAGTGATAAATCCTAACATGCGGGAAGCCTGGGCACATACAGTGTCAATATGGCTAGCGAAATTGAGGTCGGCATCAAAAATCACCCCCAGATCGCGCATCCTTGTAAGCCTTTGAAGTGGCACGGAGCCAATTGTATAGTTGGTGTTGATTGGTCGCAGCCTCCCGGTGTAGGATACCTGACAGCATTTCTCGATACTAAGAGTGAGCCCGTTGTCGTTGCACCAGGTGTGAAGTCGATCGAGATCTTGTTGCAGTAACTCAGCGTCACGCATCGTAACTATGCTGGCAAAGATCTTCAAATCATCGGCATAAGCAAGGGCATTACAGGAAAATATGCAGATCAAGTCATTGATAAAAACGTTGAAAAGTAATGGTCCTAAATTAGATCCCTGAGGTACTCCGGATTCCGGAGAAAATTCACGCGAAGAGTAGCCATTATAGAAAACGTAGCACACCCTATCGGTAAGGTAAGACTTCATTAGACTCAAGAATGTTGTAGACATGCCAAATGAGTTTAATTTTGAAAGTAAGAGCCCATGGTCCATAGTATCGAATGCCTTTGCAAAATCGGTGCAGATGACATCCACCTGTCTACGTGCATAAACGTCCTCCGAAAGAAACTGGGCAATCGTAGCTAAATTGGTAATAGTAGATCTTCTCGGCAAGAATCCGTGCTGGTTAGGTGAAATGTGGGGCTGTATATGTTTGTATATGACAGTTGAAATTAGTTGCTCAAAGACCTTGCCGAAGTTAGAAAGAATTGAAATTGGTCTATAATTTGAAATTGTAGAGGTGTCGCCCTTCTTGAAAACCGGAATCACCCTAGCGCGCTTCCATCTGGACGGGAATATTGATGCAGTAATAGATCGGTTGATAATAATTCTCATTGGCTCCGCAAGGACGTATCTTGCATCGCGCACCATAAAACTCGGTATCTGGTCTTCCCCAGAAGTAAGCTTATTAGGTAAACCCACCATAATGGCTACCAAATCATCATCATCGACGTGATTAATACTGAAGGATGGCAGAGACGACACATTCAGATGGGGGTTAACTAGTGGCGGTTTGTAAGCGCTTGAAAAGAAATTTGCGAAAGCATCCACAATGTCCGAAGGCAAAGCGTATTCTCCAGATTCATCCGACACTCTCGACGGTATGCGACTAGTTCCTCTTTTCATTTGAACGTATCTCCAGAACTGACTAGGGTCGTGTTTAATGTTGTCCTGAATACGCGAAACAAAGGAGTCATAAGCCTGTTTGATCTGAATCTTCACGTCCAATCTCAGGCGCTTGTAGTGAGATAGAAAGTAGGAATGTTGGGTGACCCTATATTTTTTCCGGTAGTATTCTTTCATCCTCAAGTCTCGCACAATTTGAGGTGTAAACCAATCCGGAAGCCTATTCTGCCTTACAGGCTGAGATGGTACAGTTTTGTCCAGGATCCGATATAGCACTGAATAAAATGAGTCCACCATGGAATCCACATCAGAAAAATGAGGACAAGTAAAAGCACAACGTTTACAGCGTTGTGCTTTTGAAACCACAAAACTTGAACGAATAATAAGCCAGCAAACAATCAAAAATCCGAAGTCCAAAATCCAGAAAAGATCTCCAGGAAAGATCCCCAGAAATATCATCAGGTATTTTGGCCAGGTTGTAACTTGAATGCCTGAAACTTAGCTATCAATCCTTTACATTTACAGTTTTGTTGTTTTTGTGTTTTGTTGTTTCGTTCTAAATATGTCTCAAGCTGCAGTATCAGTAACTATTACACTGTGCGACAAATTTTAATCAACTTTTTTCCTCCCGGGAAATTTTAGCTAATAATGATTCTATGTGACCCCCTCAACACATCCCCGAAGGCGTTTTCCTAGGTTATCTCGAATAAGCGCATAAGAAAACACTCTGTATACTATGGCAAAATAGTCCAGTTAAATCGTTTCCGAGGGTGCCTGTTCCAGGAAGAAAATATGGGATTTTTTTTTCTCTCACTCTATATGTTTATTGGGGTGCTGAATCCGAATTTCAACTTCGCTACTTCCCACGGATGTGGTTTCCAAACGAAAATCGAAAAAAGTTGTCGACCGTTTTCCAGTTTTTTGCGAAAAAGTGATATAACTATGCACTTTTCGAGGTAGACTATTCCATACAAAAATAAATTACATTAAATTTCCTATGAGAGCACTCCTGAAATGCATTTTTAGTTGAACGGCTTGGCCGCTAGAGCGCGCTGAAAGAAGGGAAAATTTTCCTACTTTATGTAAAACCTAGTTGTTAAGTTAGTTAAAAAATGCTGATTGTGCTAAAACTACATTAATTTATCTACAAATTGCACATCTGTGTCACTTATTTTGGCCAAACCGTGTAGCCGCGAAATTGGGTTGATATACAGTTGAGCGTCGATAATCCGAACTAATTGGGACCGAAGGTGATTATCAGATTATCAAATTGTTCGGATTATCAAATATTGCAACTAAATACTAGAAACTACGAGTATTTGATAGAAATTTAATCTTAATAAAACCAACACCATTCGATCCTGCTCTTCTTAAACTATAGGAATGTCAAAAAGTAAAAATCGAAGGATATCGAAGGGATATCGAAGGGATATCGAACAGATATCGAAGGGATATCGAAGAGATATCGAAAGGACATCGAAGAGATATCGAAGGAATATCGAAGAGATATCGAAGGGGTGGAGTTGTGGGGAGGTTCAGCCCATGCAGGCAAGATCCTTATCCTCCAGAAGAAAGCAGTACGTGCAATTGAGCAAGCCAGCTGGACCACCCACTGTAAACCAATTTTCAAAAGTCTCCAAATTATGACTCTCCCCACAGCATATATTTATCAGCAACTACTGCGTGCGAAACGTGAGATGATTACCTTGCCGAACAGAAGGCAAGCAACAACACAGAGTCTGCGAAATGAAGCAGACATTAGCGTTCCTTTCCATCGCATTGGTACAACAGTCCATCAGCACCAGCACCTCCAACTGTTTAATTACCTTCCCAGAGCTTGGAGAGACGAACAATGGGTTAAATTCAAGGAAGATCTAAGAAAAACTCTAACCGCTGAACCTTTCTACGAGGTTGCCGAAGCTATCCAATATATAAAACATCAGATACATTGAATTATATATTGTTATTCCGTTTTGACTTTTTCCCTGTAACTTGGCTTTTTTGGTGAAATAAAGATTATTATTATTATTATTATTATTATTATCGAAGAGATATCGGAGGGATTTCAAAGGGATATCTTAAGGATTTATTTATTAATTATTTATGACTTATTTATGATTTACTTATTATTCATTTAACTAATTGGGACCGAAGGTAATTCGGATTACTAATTGTAATATTAATAATTAATAATAATTAATATTGTAATATTATATATATATATATATATATATGAAACAAACGAAAATTGCATAGTTTTATGACTTTTTGGCAATAAGCTGCAGAAAAGTAGAAAATTTAGAGTTATTTGCCATTTTCGTTGTGAAGCCATATTCGTGGGAAGTAGCAAAGTTGAAATTCGGATTCAGGTCACCAAAAAGCATATAGAATGATAGAAGAACACAACTTCTATATTTTTCCTGGCCAAAACACCATGTGAATGGACTAAAATTATGAATAAAATTAAAAATAAATTTGCAAATATCTCGCTTATTCGAGCTAACCTAGAAAAACACCTTTGTGGAAATGTTCAGGGGGTCATAAAGAATCATTATTAGCTAAAACATTCCGGGATTTTTTTTGTTGCACAGTGTTAGTTGCAAATTATATCTTACATTGTTTACAATAAGTTTGTTCGAGCAGCAGTAAAAACAATTAGGTATTCTTCTACGCATGCGCAATGGCGGTTTTGAAAGGGCAAAACCTCCGTTGTGCATGCGCAGAAGAAAGAATAAGTGCTTTATGCACTTATTTTGGTGCTGTTCGAACAGTGTTAATTTCTTTGTTAAAAACAGCTATAAATATTGCTTATATATAGATGCTCCGTGCCAAATACTAATGTGTTACATATATAACATAAGTAATCAACAACTAACTTTACTCAATTGAAACCCAGAAAATTAGGGGCACAAGCGACTACAACACAAGTACTGGCCAAACTGTGAAACGAACCGTCTTGGTGGCGACATTATGGCGTACTGTTGTTGCCAAGGATCAATTTTTCACATTCGAAATAAATCGTACTATTTTGGAAATTATTCATCCAACTCGTATCAACACCAAACAATGTATTTTCTCTCATTTTGTGAGGTATTTCAACACCCGTCATTTCATACCGTCTGTGAACATTTATCAACTATTTTCAACTATCTGCTATGTAGTTTAACTCCGAAATTATGTATAGGTATCAACAATTATCATTATCAACTACGTGCAAATTCTCCCAGTTGAAATTTTATGTGTGTAACTGAATAAAAACAGTTTTAAGTATAAAATAAAAAAAAAATAACAATTCAGTCGAAAAAATAATTTCCAATACTCGGGACGATGTATCGCAATTTGGATCAAAAATATATAAATAAAACAACTGATTGAAAAGGGACTCCTGATGTATTGGAAGTGGCTTCGCGCTGCCCCTTTTACTTTCGCAAAGCCCTCTCTACCGTTCCACCCCTATAAACAATAATTCCGAAAATACGAGATCACAAAAACTCATCTTCCGTAGGCTCTTTTATTTTCGATTTATATACGCTGTCTTTACATAAAAATTCTATTGTCCGCCTTTTGTAGGGAATCCGGTACCATGTTTGTTTCCAGATCGTTAAAAAACTCCCTTAGAGAATACAGGCGCTTGATTTCATTCGAAAGGGAATATTGTAGCACAATATAAATCAATGAGTAAATGGGATAATCTTTGTTTTCCTTTGTTTGAATAAAATTATTATTTTTAAATATGTAGTACCAGAGCCGTATGACTCGTATGGGAAATAACGTTGTCATGCCCGATATCTTTAGACGTATAAAGCCGGGGCTACACATTCGTATACTTGCCAAATATCACAAATTTGCCAAGTATACGATTATTTGTGAAAAGAAAAAACCAGTTCTATTCAATTCGTATCGAGTCCACCTCAAAAATAGATTTATATATTCGACGGTCGGCTGTGCCGGCGAGTTTTTTTACGACGAGTACTTGGTATTTGCAATATCCAGTTGAAGTGGATATAGCCAGTGCCTAGGCGACAAATATTGGTTTCATTTACTCGATGAACATTTTAGCACGCTGTTTAATTTTTCCATTTATTAATTTCGTTTTGTGTGTAGTAGGTCGTATACGAAAATCGACACTAGATTTGTAATTATTAGTAAGATTTTTGATTCTTCTAAAGGGTGAAAACCGCATAAAATTGTAATTTTGTGAAACCGTCAGACAGAAATTAAAAAAAAAATATTGTTGTTTTTACATGTCCACAACAACTCAATGTTATTTCTTTTCAAGAAAAAACGTACACCATATACAGAGTGTTACTTGATGCGTTTCTATGAACTATGTAGATGATACTCATTTATGAGCTTGCAAAATATAACTTTTTTGTTAAACAGAA
Organism: Aphodius sticticus; assembly: GCA_963966075.1. Lineage (NCBI taxonomy): Eukaryota > Metazoa > Arthropoda > Insecta > Coleoptera > Scarabaeidae > Aphodius > Aphodius sticticus. The sequence goes on from OZ014513.1 coordinate 16,101,773, forward strand.
AAGCTACACATCGTTTCTCTTCAAGTAATAAACATCATAAAAATTTTATAAACAGCATGTCTATAAAATAATTTATTTGGAAAATTATACTTTATTTGCTTGTATTTATATATTTGTCATTTTTTATGATGTTTATTATTTGAAGAGAAACCAAAGCGGTTAAAAATATTTTAATAGTAGAGACAATTTTGTGTAGCTTTTTTATTCAACAAAAAGGTTATATTATGAAAGCTCATTTGCTTAAATTTTTGTTTCAGAAGCTAATTGATGTGTATTTCAGACAATATTAGGACATATTTATACAACGAACCTAGTAGTACAATTGGATTTAGTAGAACTTTAAGATGACGAAGAAACCATATTTAACATGTCTTTTATGGGCATTATCTTCCTAAATTAAACAAAAAAAATATATATTTTTTCTCATTAAAATAATAATTTATGTAAACTAGTTCACAACAAATGACCAATTGTATTGTTTTACAGTCTGTTAAAATTAGATGCAGCGAATAAATAATACAGAAAGCTGATGAAATAAACAAAAAATCATTAAAATGAAACAAAAAGTTTCGTCAAGATTTGTTTGGTAAATTTCCACAAGAATGGCCCGTGTTAGTACGCAGTGAATTCTGCAGTTATGTAATTAAAAATATGTCGGAATTATAAAATAAAACCTTGCTTGTTCGTAATCAAATTATCAGTTTGATGTGACAAAGCTAATGTGCAAATAAGGCGAACTAATCAAAAAAAAACCTACTGCCCATTCAGTACGCACATGTAGCAAGTCCTCAAAGAAAATTTTCATGTATTAGAAAATGTGGCGATGCATGAATGTCCGCTGCATTTACTGTTGCAGTGCAACTCTGACGGTCCCAAATCACAAACAAATATTGTACAAATTTGTTGGTATGTCATAGATTTTTTTGAGTTTTATAAAAATCAGCGGGTAATCAAGGATTGATGAAAAATATTCGGTGAACGAACTTAAAAAGAAAAATAAATCACTCATGACATCGTTTTGACTAATCAATAACAAACATTTTCGGTTTGCGTGGAAAATATATTTGCCAAATATTTAACATGTGGCAAATATTTGATATTTGGCAAGTATACGAATGTGTACCCCCGGCTTAATATACACCATAAGTCTGAAAATACCAATAAATGTGAATCGCATAATATCCGAAATAGCAATTTTAGTTTAAATAGGGTGGAAGGTGGTTGTATCTGGTTTTCTTTACGTTGTCATAAAAGCTGTGGCAGATAAAAGAGAATATTCTACGCTCCATAACCTCTAATTTACTGTGCTTTACGTGCCCATCATACAACCATACTGCATTGTTAAAGGGGTCGTTTTAAGGTTATGTCACGAAAGTTTATTGTAGATCATAACAAATGACGCCTCTTTCCAATTTAGAATAATTGACGCCTTTAATCATTTTGTCAGCCTTCGTTACGGCATTCGTTTAATCCACTTTTCCCTTCACCCCCCCATCCTTTATTGCTGAGTCGCGGGGAATTTTTAGCGTCCCGAATTTCGGGGGATGAAATATCAATTTTTCTCTCATCGAATCATTGATAATATTTACGAGTTTAATAAAGTCGATTTTTGCACGTTCGAAATTTTATTAAGCTGTGCTGGCGGAAGACTTCATAAAGAATGGGAGAAGCAATCCGGTTCATGAGCTAATGAAAAAAGCGTAAAACTCGAACATCATCTCCGAAATTGCTACGCGTCCTTCGTTGGTTGGATCCTTGGAAGTGTACAGCCGTTCGCACAGGACGAAAAGTGTAGGTACATTGTTTTTTGTTTAACAATAATTAACAAAATGCAAATTATGATATAAAAATGCGAATTTTTGGTAATTTAGTTGGGAATAAGGAATAAAAATTCAATAAGAAATACCTACTCACACATACGATTTTAATGGAAAAATTGAGATGTTCAATTTTATCGTAAAGAACTGAAATTTTCGGTAATTTGCTTTGTTGTGGAGATATGGGAAACAGTTTCTAAGAAAAGCTGTTCTAAATCCAAAAGTACCCACTATGTATTAAGTTGCATTAACATACACTCTGACGCACTTGATTTTTGACCTAACTTTCATTTCTTATCTTTTTTAAACCAGTGGGCCGATTTTATTTTTTTTTGTGTAGGTATTTGTTGGAAGGCACTATCTTTGTCTTTCGAAAAATATAAAGAGGTGGATTTTTGTTTTCAATGCATTTTAGATAGACGTTGAAAAAACTAATACCATGTTTTTTCCTTATTTTTGACACCCTGTGTCTTAATCAAGGAACGGTATACACTTTATATGAAAGACGCAACTTTTACAGGCATTTTGTTTTTATTTATTGATTTATCTCTAAAATTATCCGAATTACAACCTTTTATGAACCCTTGCATATTACCAACTTTCTGAATGTATCGGGGAACAGTTTTCTAGTGAAATAAAGTAATACAAATTTTTAAAAACGTTTGAAGACAAATTCGTGTTGTTGACGTAAGTAAGCAGGCGGTATATAGACATCTAAAAAATGTTAATTTAAAAGCTAGTAGACCTATAAAAAATCGTAAATTATTGCCTGTACATCGTGTTGTAAGAAGAAGTTTTGTTGAACATTATGGAGAATGGACTATTCCTGAATAGTCGAATATCTTGCTTACGGGTGAGTCAAGGTTTTACCTTAACATGGTGGAGAAATGAGAAATAGTGTGGAGGAGGACTGGTGAAAGGTTTAATCAGAATTTGAAATCCCTCACTACAGCATAAACGACCCACCGGTATAACTTTTCCGTTCAGTTACTAATGAATGGAAAGACAACCCCCTTCATGTTTTGCCGGTGAGGGGTCGATACAGCTCAAAATGTACATTGACATTTTACAGCAGTATAAGGACTTAGTGGGCAATAATTTTATATTGTTGCAGGATAATGCCCGACCACACACTGAAACAATAGGGAGAAACTTCTTTGAAGCTACGGGTATCACCACATCACAGTGGCCTGCGAGAAGCCCCGATATGAACCCTGTAAAACGTTGTGGGATGAATTAGGGAGAAGGGTGAGTTCTCGCGAGAGGCGTCAAGAAAGTCTCACAGAAATGGCTATACATTAGTGGAAGAATGGGATCGTATACCAATAAATTTACTAGAGAAGGCAATATACAATATTAAGCAGTTTTCCTAGTTTATAATTTCGTGTTTAATAAAAACATATTTAAATATGTGTATCAGTTTATTTCACTAGAAAGCTATTTATCGATAAATTCAAGAAGTTGGTTATAAACAGTTTAAAAAAAAGCTGTAATTAGGACAACTTTCGAGATAATTCAATTAATAAAAAACAAAATGCCCGTAAAAGAAGCCTCTTTCATATAGAGTGTCAGCAGTCAAAAATGGGGCCGGGTTTTCCACTACTATACAGGATAGATTGAAATACTAACTCCTCTTTAATTGTTCTATTAATAATAACTCATTTAGTTGCAAGGACATTTTGTAATTTCTATACAGTTTTTCTTATATAATAAAAATAAATTTAATTTTACCCAATAGTTTTTAAATTTGTTTATAAAAATGTAGTTAATATTGGCTAGAATGTGCCTGGTACTAGATCAATCAATATATGGTGATGATAGAAAACAATATCGTTATTTGCAAGGCAAATTATATTATTCTGTATGTAGATGACTGAGTCTCCTATTTCTCGTTCATTTATACGATTTTTGATATTAGAAATGTCTACTCTTTTAACAATTTTTCTTTTTTATACTTTTCGTCGTTGTTTATATTTTTTTTAGATTCGTTAGATCACCAATTCTAAGGATTCCGCCACACAATATAATGAATACAATTCCTTACAAAAATATGGCTATTTGTCGTATACTGTTGAAACAAATGGTGCTATTGACGGTCTGGTATCGTGAAGGCATGCGGTTTCTGTTAATTATCTCGTGGCAAATTTTGATATTTTTTGAACACATACAAAAGCCCCACTCAACTTCTGAAAAGTCTGAGGTACACCATAATGGCTTCTAGTACGCTGTTACACCTGATACCTATTTTGTTAAACTTTGATGTTCAAGAACGTTTGTACGCTTTAACCGATTTTCATTATTTCTTCGGAATATCGTAAAAAATTTCATTACATTATAACATACCATTGTAATTTTGAATAATTAAATATTACACCGTATTATACCGGACAAACCAAAGTCATGATTTTTGTCGATTTTCAAGACACCACTTTTTAAAAAGCTACATTTATTTTCAACATTTTTTCTGTCTTACAGATACACAATTTCATGCAAACCTTGGGATGAATTAAAAAGCAAAATGTTAAGAATTGATTATGGCTTTGTAACTAAGTAGTTGAAAAGCTTTACAAGTTGCAATATAAATTCCGCTAATTACTCTATTGCCGATGAAGCCATCACCAACAAATAATTGTTTGCAAATACAGAACTAGTTGTAAGTAAAATCAATCAATACTAATACCACCCAAAACACTGCCATTGATTGTTTGTTGTAGGTTGTTTCACATTACAACGGCTATCAGTATATTTAATTCAAGACATGAATCAACATCATTTTAACTTCGCAAATAGAAGCCAGTGTACATATTGGGCCCAATCCTGATATGATATCCTTTGAATTTACTCGGAATCAGTCAGTTTAATTCGGTAGTTAATTTAACGCGCTTCCACAGTATAGCATTAAAGCTCAGTGGATTGGCGTTAAATTTAGTAAATATTAATTAAAGCTGTGCCGTGCGGCAGTCGCGCACTAAATTGGCACAAATCGAGGTAAAATTGAATAGGAATTGAGTCACGTAAATGGAATTCCTGATACGAGCCCACCTAACACGAACTCCATAAAAGTCGTTTGATGTCCCGGGTCGTGGCGTGAACGAATGCAATATCACCATCTGGAACGGCGTGCCGTTCGATCTTATACCACCCCTTGTAGCCTGGGGATGGCATGGGAAGGGGTGAGTGGTGGCCAAGAAACTATTGAAACAATTATTGTAGTTATTCGATAGGGTTGCCGCTGTGTACGGTAGGAATTTCAATCTCAAACTTGATTGTCGAACTTAAATTAATGCACGGGTTTAAAATGTGTTGGGGAGATTTTTATTCAGCACACAGATAAAAGAACAGACCTTTTTATACCCTTTTTTTTAATGTGTTTTAATGTGGTGAGGGTATATTGACTTTTATACAACATTTGTAACACCCTAAGGAGGCGTGACAGATATAGACTCTGTCCGTCTGTGTACACGATAACTTAAGTAATTTTGAAGTAATTGATCTGAAATTTGGTATACAAGCTTATCTCTTAAAAAGTAAGGACAAGTTCGTGAATGGGCAAAATCGGTTCAATTTTTACTTTATCATACGCAGTATGTAAAGTATTGTAATTGTGCCAAAAAGAAATTTGAGGTTTTAGCGGAAATATGTCTTGTTGGGTCCCCTGAACATTTTGAACCAAGGTACAAAAAAATGTGTGTGTGTGTGTGTGTGTGTGTGTGTGTGTGTGTGTGTGTGTGTGTGTGTGTGTGCGTGTGCGTGTGCGTGTGCGTGTGCGTGTGCGTGTGCGTGTGCGTGTGCGTGTGCGTGTGCGTGTGCGTGTGCGTGTGCGTGTGCGTGTGCGTGTGCGTGTGCGTGTGCGTGTGCGTGTGCGTGTGCGTGTGCGTGTGCGTGTGCGTGTGCGTGTGCGTGTGCGTGTGCGTGTGCGTGTGCGTGTGCGTGTGCGTGTGCGTGTGCGTGTGCGTGTGCGTGTGCGTGTGCGTGTGCGTGTGCGTGTGCGTGTGCGTGTGCGTGTGCGTGTGCGTGTGCGTGTGCGTGTGCGTGTGCGTGTGCGTGTGCGTGTGCGTGTGCGTGTGCGTGTGCGTGTGCGTGTGCGTGTGCGTGTGCGTGTGCGTGTGCGTGTGCGTGTGCGTGTGCGTGTGCGTGTGCGTGTGCGTGTGCGTGTGCGTGTGCGTGTGCGTGTGCGTGTGCGTGTGCGTGTGCGTGTGCGTGTGCGTGTGCGTGTGCGTGTGCGTGTGCGTGTGCGTGTGCGTGTGCGTGTGCGTGTGCGTGTGCGTGTGCGTACGCGTGCGCGTGCGCGCGGGGCGCGGGGCGCGGGTGCGCGGGTGCGCGGGTGCGCGGGTGCGCGGGTGCGCGGGTGCGCGGGTGCGCGGGTGCGCGGGTGCGCGGGTGCGCAGGTGCGCGGGTGCGCGGGTGCGCGCGTGCGTGCGTGCGTGTACCCGTTTTTTGTGGCGACGATTCCGGAGAAACTACTAAAGGTATCGGGACGAAACTTCATATTTAGAAGTTTCATAACCAAACTTAGAGCTGAAAAGCTTTCTGTTGAAGAGGGTCCAATGGAACTGGAGGTTTAGTCTTAGCATTTTTGAAAGATTTTGCAAATAAGCTGCCATTTCTGGAATTTCGTCGAAATAGTTAAATAATAAATTAAAGATGAGGAAATTCTGAATAATTTATCACTATGACATTTTTTGGTACAATCAATAGTTTAGCTGCATGAGCAAATTCTATTTCTACGAAATCGGTCGTACTGCATGAAAACTAGTAGAGTATTTTTCACGACAAGTGGAAGTAAGCCGCTGACATAACGCGCAAACGTTCCTATAGGCATTGACGTGTGTTAGAATGAAATAGCAATCTTCTTTATTTCATTCTAACACAGTCAATGCGTAGGAACGTTTGCGCGTTATGTCAGCGGCTTACTGCCACTTGTCGTGAAAAATACCATAGCCAGGATTTGTCAGATTTTTTGATTCTAATGACAGTAGGTAGTCTTCGTATCAAACGCTAATGTTTTGACAATATAAGCTGCGTTCGCATATTGCATTACACTTTTTACACCCAATAATACGTAAGTGTCATTTGGACGGTGTACCCGGTGTCAACGGAGTACAATATCCGAACGCAGCTTTAATCGACATATCTGTCTAGTTCTAGTAGTTTTACTTTAATGCAGACATGGTCGATCTCGATCAAATAGAGTCTCATGCAGCTAAACTATTAATTTTATATATATTATTATAAAGTCATGTGCCTGGCCACATCAGATTTTTTTTAGTATTTTACGGTGGGGGTTATTTTAACTTCAGCACGGCTGAAGATAATTTTCATACTAGTTTTATTTTTGTTGGTTTGCAAAAAAATTGTGTCTTACACGTGGGGAAAAGGGACAATAAACAAAAGGCTGAAACTTAAAATTCTGTACATTTAGAAGCTCGCTCTATACAGGATGTTCATAGAACTTAGTATGTGTCCATGTTTTTTTAAATGGCTTTTCCTTGAGTTTTATGAACACTCTGTATAATATGTGTTGGCTGTGATAACCCCTTATTTCGCTCCAATTTATATCTAGTATGTAATACACCGAATGTTACTAGTTTTTGTTATATTTGCAATTTAACGAAAATGAGGTAATTTAGAACCTATTTACCCATATTGTATTGTCCCATATACAAAGTATTCCTATTTTTTTGTCAATTAAATATGTCACAAATTACACTGCGTGACAAATTGAGAGAAGTTTGTTCTAACATTGATCAAAATAACTATGCTCGACTAAACTCGATCTGCTGATCACGAAAACGACGTTGAAATATTTCTATCACGTCAGGTTTTCGAAAAAAGTGTGGTCAAAATGCGAAAAACACGTGATTTTGGCAATGTTTACGAATTTATAGCGGCTGAACCCAATGTCCTAGAAACTTAAAAAAGGTCTCAAACTAAACCGCAAATTGTGTACTTTTTAAAGGTAATCCTCGAAGTTAGGTCACTAATGGCCTTGACCTGCTGACAAAGCTTGTTGATGGGTCGGCGGGCAACAAACAAGCTGCTGTTCATAGATTGGTCGTTGTAAATACAGCCCACATCCGTTGCATACACGATATCATTACCTACGTTACAAATTTGTTGATAATAAATATTTTTTTCATTTCACTGCAATAATATATACCTTATCCGGCAGAAAGGAACCTAATGGACTAGCTTTTGAATTGACATCAGCTTAAAATGCAAATTGTAGAATGTATGTGCATATGCCGGGTGTTACAAAAACTATGAAAAAGTCTTAAGGGTAAAAAAACCTTTGTGTTGAAACCTATCAAAAAACGTTATTTGAAAAAGGCATTAAATATGCCATTAATCATACAACGACTAAGAGTTTCGGATTCTGGTTGTGATATTATATTTTAGTTTTAAATTGTTGTTCCAAATACCAATTTTTGGTAATTCATACAGTCAATTTATGCTCAAAAGGGACTCGAAAACTATCAACTTTTCCTAAATAACCTCTCAATTCAATTTTCTACAAACTTCACTCTTTAGGTTGGTTCTTCGATAAACCGTTCGGGCTCAATTAATACCTAGTTGAAAATTAGCGTATTTTATCGGTCTGCGCAAAACCCCACATTTCCACTCCAAAATTAGTGAATTTCAGTTCTCAGTATTCTCAGTATACCTTATTGAGGTCGTATGTGTAATGGTACAGGTTTTTTTTTAATTACATATCGATCAAGTCATTTAATGAAGACTGAAATTGTACAAATTCAGTTACAAAAGAATTAAATTCCAACGAACAACTTTGATAAAATTGGAACTATCGCTTGAGCCCGGGGAATTTGTCGGAGAGAAATCTAAATAGTGAAAGTTGTAGGAAATGTTATGTTTTCAATTCTGAGGTTATTTCCGAAAAGTTGATAGTTTCCGAGTTATAAGCAGAAAAAAATGAAAATGTTTACCTTTTTTTTGTATTTTCCTCAATGTTGCGTCACGAAATTGTGTTAGCAAATCTCAGATATGAATTCAGCACCCTCCAAAAAATACCTTTTGACATGAGAATGGAAGACATAAAAACTACCCCACAACTTTCCTGGTAGAAACTCAATTTACTGGATTAAATGTAAAAGTACTTAAATTAAAGGTTTCAAAACTGTTTTGTAAACGGTACACCAATTAAACAATTTTAAAGTGAAGAAGCGGAAATTTACTGTTAATATTAAGTAATAAAGAACTATTCAACTTGTTGTACATTTTCTGGGACACATTGTATATTCCAGAATAAACGGCTAAAAATGCTAAATGTCGCTTAAGGTCGTGACCTTCAAGTATGCAACACAACTACAGTGACAAATCTATGGTTTCATACACAGTTTATTTACTTTACACAATTGGAAAGACTGCTTCCTTAGCATTCATATATTATATACATTGGTATTATATACAGAGCGTTCCATTCAAAAAACAACTTCTGTATAAAACATTTTCTCAAACGATTTTGTAACTATCGACCGCCGGGATACTAATACAGTTTTTTAATATAGTTTTTTGAAGTAACATTGAATTACCACAAATTTTTGCCTACGGTTGTAATATCGAATAACGATTACTTTGTGTTCTATTCAGTCTATAAAAATTGCGATGACAATTCCACAATCAACAAAATTTAACGCAAAACAAATAATCCCTCACGGATGGCGCCACATAAGCGATGATTTGTCTGGCAGTGCGGGATTCGGCGAAGCGTCGAAAATCCGCTGACGCAGCGATAGTTAACCGCGCTTTTATATGTTTTTATTGAAATTTGATGGTCCGTCCGTCGTTATCGGAATTTTTCAACTTTTGCCCCGCTCCGCAATAACGAATTCCGTAAATTCGACTCCCGTCACCGCAGTATCTCTTCGCATTTTTGACGGTTTCATATTTGCTGGTGCGACAATCAGAGCTTAAAATTGAAATTCCCACATAGCTGTAACCCGATAGTGTAGCACGGTTCGATAATTCACAAGATACAAAAATTCGACATCACATTTAAAATTAATTACTCAAATTAATTGCCCAATTCATCTGTGAGCGACGCATGTATCGGAATCAGTCAGTTTAATTCGGTAGTTAATTTAACGCGCTTCCACAGTATAGCATTAAAGCTCAGTGGATTGGCGTTAAATTTAGTAAATATTAATTAAAGCTGTGCCGTGCGGCAGTCGCGCACTAAATTGGCACAAATCGAGGTAAAATTGAATAGGAATTGAGTCACGTAAATGGAATTCCTGATACGAGCCCACCTAACACGAACTCCATAAAAGTCGTTTGATGTCCCGGGTCGTGGCGTGAACGAATGCAATATCACCATCTGGAACGGCGTGCCGTTCGATCTTATACCACCCCTTGTAGCCTGGGGATGGCATGGGAAGGGGTGAGTGGTGGCCAAGAAACTATTGAAACAATTATTGTAGTTATTCGATAGGGTTGCCGCTGTGTACGGTAGGAATTTCAATCTCAAACTTGATTGTCGAACTTAAATTAATGCACGGGTTTAAAATGTGTTGGGGAGATTTTTATTCAGCACACAGATAAAAGAACAGACCTTTTTATACCCTTTTTTTTAATGTGTTTTAATGTGGTGAGGGTATATTGACTTTTATACAACATTTGTAACACCCTAAGGAGGCGTGACAGATATAGACTCTGTCCGTCTGTGTACACGATAACTTAAGTAATTTTGAAGTAATTGATCTGAAATTTGGTATACAAGCTTATCTCTTAAAAAGTAAGGACAAGTTCGTGAATGGGCAAAATCGGTTCAATTTTTACTTTATCATACGCAGTATGTAAAGTATTGTAATTGTGCCAAAAAGAAATTTGAGGTTTTAGCGGAAATATGTCTTGTTGGGTCCCCTGAACATTTTGAACCAAGGTACAAAAAAATGTGTGTGTGTGTGTGTGTGTGTGTGTGTGTGTGTGTGTGTGTGTGTGTGTGTGTGTGCGTGTGCGTGTGCGTGTGCGTGTGCGTGTGCGTGTGCGTGTGCGTGTGCGTGTGCGTGTGCGTGTGCGTGTGCGTGTGCGTGTGCGTGTGCGTGTGCGTGTGCGTGTGCGTGTGCGTGTGCGTGTGCGTGTGCGTGTGCGTGTGCGTGTGCGTGTGCGTGTGCGTGTGCGTGTGCGTGTGCGTGTGCGTGTGCGTGTGCGTGTGCGTGTGCGTGTGCGTGTGCGTGTGCGTGTGCGTGTGCGTGTGCGTGTGCGTGTGCGTGTGCGTGTGCGTGTGCGTGTGCGTGTGCGTGTGCGTGTGCGTGTGCGTGTGCGTGTGCGTGTGCGTGTGCGTGTGCGTGTGCGTGTGCGTGTGCGTGTGCGTGTGCGTGTGCGTGTGCGTGTGCGTGTGCGTGTGCGTGTGCGTGTGCGTGTGCGTGTGCGTGTGCGTGTGCGTGTGCGTGTGCGTGTGCGTGTGCGTGTGCGTGTGCGTGTGCGTGTGCGTGTGCGTGTGCGTGTGCGTGTGCGTGTGCGTGTGCGTGTGCGTGTGCGTGTGCGTACGCGTGCGCGTGCGCGCGGGGCGCGGGGCGCGGGTGCGCGGGTGCGCGGGTGCGCGGGTGCGCGGGTGCGCGGGTGCGCGGGTGCGCGGGTGCGCGGGTGCGCGGGTGCGCGGGTGCGCGGGTGCGCAGGTGCGCGGGTGCGCGGGTGCGCGCGTGCGTGCGTGCGTGTACCCGTTTTTTGTGGCGACGATTCCGGAGAAACTACTAAAGGTATCGGGACGAAACTTCATATTTAGAAGTTTCATAACCAAACTTAGAGCTGAAAAGCTTTCTGTTGAAGAGGGTCCAATGGAACTGGAGGTTTAGTCTTAGCATTTTTGAAAGATTTTGCAAATAAGCTGCCATTTCTGGAATTTCGTCGAAATAGTTAAATAATAAATTAAAGATGAGGAAATTCTGAATAATTTATCACTATGACATTTTTTGGTACAATCAATAGTTTAGCTGCATGAGCAAATTCTATTTCTACGAAATCGGTCGTACTGCATGAAAACTAGTAGAGTATTTTTCACGACAAGTGGAAGTAAGCCGCTGACATAACGCGCAAACGTTCCTATAGGCATTGACGTGTGTTAGAATGAAATAGCAATCTTCTTTATTTCATTCTAACACAGTCAATGCGTAGGAACGTTTGCGCGTTATGTCAGCGGCTTACTGCCACTTGTCGTGAAAAATACCATAGCCAGGATTTGTCAGATTTTTTGATTCTAATGACAGTAGGTAGTCTTCGTATCAAACGCTAATGTTTTGACAATATAAGCTGCGTTCGCATATTGCATTACACTTTTTACACCCAATAATACGTAAGTGTCATTTGGACGGTGTACCCGGTGTCAACGGAGTACAATATCCGAACGCAGCTTTAATCGACATATCTGTCTAGTTCTAGTAGTTTTACTTTAATGCAGACATGGTCGATCTCGATCAAATAGAGTCTCATGCAGCTAAACTATTAATTTTATATATATTATTATAAAGTCATGTGCCTGGCCACATCAGATTTTTTTTAGTATTTTACGGTGGGGGTTATTTTAACTTCAGCACGGCTGAAGATAATTTTCATACTAGTTTTATTTTTGTTGGTTTGCAAAAAAATTGTGTCTTACACGTGGGGAAAAGGGACAATAAACAAAAGGCTGAAACTTAAAATTCTGTACATTTAGAAGCTCGCTCTATACAGGATGTTCATAGAACTTAGTATGTGTCCATGTTTTTTTAAATGGCTTTTCCTTGAGTTTTATGAACACTCTGTATAATATGTGTTGGCTGTGATAACCCCTTATTTCGCTCCAATTTATATCTAGTATGTAATACACCGAATGTTACTAGTTTTTGTTATATTTGCAATTTAACGAAAATGAGGTAATTTAGAACCTATTTACCCATATTGTATTGTCCCATATACAAAGTATTCCTATTTTTTTGTCAATTAAATATGTCACAAATTACACTGCGTGACAAATTGAGAGAAGTTTGTTCTAACATTGATCAAAATAACTATGCTCGACTAAACTCGATCTGCTGATCACGAAAACGACGTTGAAATATTTCTATCACGTCAGGTTTTCGAAAAAAGTGTGGTCAAAATGCGAAAAACACGTGATTTTGGCAATGTTTACGAATTTATAGCGGCTGAACCCAATGTCCTAGAAACTTAAAAAAGGTCTCAAACTAAACCGCAAATTGTGTACTTTTTAAAGGTAATCCTCGAAGTTAGGTCACTAATGGCCTTGACCTGCTGACAAAGCTTGTTGATGGGTCGGCGGGCAACAAACAAGCTGCTGTTCATAGATTGGTCGTTGTAAATACAGCCCACATCCGTTGCATACACGATATCATTACCTACGTTACAAATTTGTTGATAATAAATATTTTTTTCATTTCACTGCAATAATATATACCTTATCCGGCAGAAAGGAACCTAATGGACTAGCTTTTGAATTGACATCAGCTTAAAATGCAAATTGTAGAATGTATGTGCATATGCCGGGTGTTACAAAAACTATGAAAAAGTCTTAAGGGTAAAAAAACCTTTGTGTTGAAACCTATCAAAAAACGTTATTTGAAAAAGGCATTAAATATGCCATTAATCATACAACGACTAAGAGTTTCGGATTCTGGTTGTGATATTATATTTTAGTTTTAAATTGTTGTTCCAAATACCAATTTTTGGTAATTCATACAGTCAATTTATGCTCAAAAGGGACTCGAAAACTATCAACTTTTCCTAAATAACCTCTCAATTCAATTTTCTACAAACTTCACTCTTTAGGTTGGTTCTTCGATAAACCGTTCGGGCTCAATTAATACCTAGTTGAAAATTAGCGTATTTTATCGGTCTGCGCAAAACCCCACATTTCCACTCCAAAATTAGTGAATTTCAGTTCTCAGTATTCTCAGTATACCTTATTGAGGTCGTATGTGTAATGGTACAGGTTTTTTTTTAATTACATATCGATCAAGTCATTTAATGAAGACTGAAATTGTACAAATTCAGTTACAAAAGAATTAAATTCCAACGAACAACTTTGATAAAATTGGAACTATCGCTTGAGCCCGGGGAATTTGTCGGAGAGAAATCTAAATAGTGAAAGTTGTAGGAAATGTTATGTTTTCAATTCTGAGGTTATTTCCGAAAAGTTGATAGTTTCCGAGTTATAAGCAGAAAAAAATGAAAATGTTTACCTTTTTTTTGTATTTTCCTCAATGTTGCGTCACGAAATTGTGTTAGCAAATCTCAGATATGAATTCAGCACCCTCCAAAAAATACCTTTTGACATGAGAATGGAAGACATAAAAACTACCCCACAACTTTCCTGGTAGAAACTCAATTTACTGGATTAAATGTAAAAGTACTTAAATTAAAGGTTTCAAAACTGTTTTGTAAACGGTACACCAATTAAACAATTTTAAAGTGAAGAAGCGGAAATTTACTGTTAATATTAAGTAATAAAGAACTATTCAACTTGTTGTACATTTTCTGGGACACATTGTATATTCCAGAATAAACGGCTAAAAATGCTAAATGTCGCTTAAGGTCGTGACCTTCAAGTATGCAACACAACTACAGTGACAAATCTATGGTTTCATACACAGTTTATTTACTTTACACAATTGGAAAGACTGCTTCCTTAGCATTCATATATTATATACATTGGTATTATATACAGAGCGTTCCATTCAAAAAACAACTTCTGTATAAAACATTTTCTCAAACGATTTTGTAACTATCGACCGCCGGGATACTAATACAGTTTTTTAATATAGTTTTTTGAAGTAACATTGAATTACCACAAATTTTTGCCTACGGTTGTAATATCGAATAACGATTACTTTGTGTTCTATTCAGTCTATAAAAATTGCGATGACAATTCCACAATCAACAAAATTTAACGCAAAACAAATAATCCCTCACGGATGGCGCCACATAAGCGATGATTTGTCTGGCAGTGCGGGATTCGGCGAAGCGTCGAAAATCCGCTGACGCAGCGATAGTTAACCGCGCTTTTATATGTTTTTATTGAAATTTGATGGTCCGTCCGTCGTTATCGGAATTTTTCAACTTTTGCCCCGCTCCGCAATAACGAATTCCGTAAATTCGACTCCCGTCACCGCAGTATCTCTTCGCATTTTTGACGGTTTCATATTTGCTGGTGCGACAATCAGAGCTTAAAATTGAAATTCCCACATAGCTGTAACCCGATAGTGTAGCACGGTTCGATAATTCACAAGATACAAAAATTCGACATCACATTTAAAATTAATTACTCAAATTAATTGCCCAATTCATCTGTGAGCGACGCATGTATAAAAATAATGTTCAATCAATCAACTTTCGATGTTGTCCCACATAATGCAGATGCAGAACAATTGAGAGAGTAATTCGCTCAAATTCTGAGTTTCAAAAATTCTGTATCGTAAACTAGCACCGGAGAAGCTGTAATTTACAGTATTTATTACACAATTTATTTGTGACCGACGTATAAATAAAAATAATTTTTAACCAATCAACTTTGGATGTTGTCTAATTTCGTCAAAGACTAAAGGCGTTTTCTCGCGAGCAACGTTTAGTTCAAGTTACCTGAAGTAAGGTGTAGTATGTCATTCTCGCGACAAACTTGTGACGTCACAGTTCATCAACTTTGCATATTGGCCAACATAGTGCAGATGCCCTGATTTGAGAGTCTAATTTCGCTCAAATTCTGAGTTTCAAAAATTCTGTATGGTAAACTAGCAACGGTAGAAAGATGTTATTTACAGGATTTATTACACAGTTTATTTGTGACCGACGTATAAATAAAATAATTTTTAACCAGTCAACTTTGCACGTTGTCCCACATAATGCAGAATCAGACCATTTGAGAGTCTAATTTCGCTCAAATTCTGAGTTTAAAAAATTCTGTATGGTAAACTAGCAACGGTAGAAAGATGTTATTTACAGTATTTATTACACAGTTTACTTGTGACGGACGCGACGTATAAATAAAAATAATTTTTAACCTGTCAACTTTGGACGTTGTCCCACATAACGCAGAATCAGACCATTTGAGAGTCTAATTTCGGTCAAATTCTGAGTTTCAAAAATTGTATATGGTAAACTAGCATCGGTAGGAAGCTGTAATTTACAGTATTTATTACACAATTTATTTGTGACCGACGTATAAATAAAAGTAATTTTTAACCAATCAACTATGGATGATGTCCCACATGATGCAGAATCAGATCATTTGAGAGTCTAATTTCGTCAAAGTCTAAGCTTCAAACATTATGTGTGGTAAATTAGCACCGATAGAAAACTGTACTTCACTGTATTTATTACCCAATTTATCTGTGATCGAAGCATATATAAAAATAATTTGTAACCCATCAACTTTGGACGTTGTCCCACATAATGCAGAATCAGAACATTTGAGAGTCTAATTTCGCTCAAATTCTGAGTTTCAAAAATTCTGTATGGTAAACTAGCACAAGTAGAAAGCTGTAATTTACAGTATTTATTACACAGTTTATTTGTGACCGACATATAAATAAAAATAATTTTTAACCTATCAACTATGGATGTTGTCCCACATAATGCAGAATCAAACAGACCATTTGAGAGTCTAATTTCGCTTAAATTCTGAGTTTTACAAATTCTGTATGGTAAACTAGCAACGGTAGAAACTTGTAATTTACAGTATTTATTACACAATTTATTTGTAACCGACGTATAAATAAAAATAATTCTTAACCAATCAACTTTTGATGTTGTCGCATATAATGCAGAATCAGGACATTTGAGAGTCTACTTTCATTCAAATTCTGAGTTTAAAAAATTCTGTATGGTAAACTAGCAACGGTAGAAAGCTGTAATTTACAGTATTTATTACCCAATTTATCTGTGATCGAAGCATATATAAAAATAATTTGTAACCCATCAACGTTGGACGTTGTCCCACATAATGCAGAATCAGAACATTTGAGAGTCTAATTTCGCTCAAATTCTGAGTTTCAAAAATTCTGTATGGTAAACTAGCACAAGTAGAAAGCTGTAATTTACAGTATTTATTACACAGTTTATTTGTGACCGACGTATAAATAAAAGTAATTTTTAACCTATCAACTTTGGATGTTGTCCCACATAATGCAGAATCAGACAGACCATTTGAGAGTCTAATTTCGCTTAAATTCTGACTTTCACAAATTCTGTATGGTAAACTAGCAACGGTAGAAACCTGTAATTTACAGTATTTATTACACAATTTATTTGTAACCGACGTATAAATAAAAATAATTTTTAACCAATCAACTTCTGATGTTGTCGCATATAATGCATAATCAGGACATTTGAGAGTCTACTTTCGCTCAAATTCTGAGTTTAAAAAATTATGTATGGTAAACTAGCAACCGTAGAAAGCTGTAATTTACAGCATTTATTTTTTTTACACAATTTATTTGTGACCGGCGTATAAATAAAAATAATTTTTAACCCATCAACTTTGGACGTTGTCCCACATAATGCAGAATCAGAACATTTGAGAGTCTAACTTCGCTCATATTCGGAGTTTCAAAAATTCTGTATGGTAACCTAGCACAGGTAGAAAGCTGTAATTTACAGTATTTATTACACACTTTATTTGTGACCGACGTATAAATAAAAATATTTTTTTACCAATCAACTATTGATGTTGTCCCACATAATGCAGAATGAGATCATTTGAGAGTCTAATTTCGCTGAAATTATAAGTTTATAAAATTCTGTCTGGTAAACTAGCACCGGTAGAATGCTGTAATTTATAGTATTTATTGCCTAATTCATCTGACACCGAGGTTTATATGAAAATAATTTTTAACGCATCAACTTTGGAAGTTGTCCCACATAATGCAGAATCAGGACATTTGAGAAATTAATTTCACTCAAATTCTAAATTTCAGGAATTTGGTATGATAAACTAGCACTGATAGAAAGCTGTAATTTAAAGTATTTATTACTCAATTCATCTGTGTCAGAGGCATATATAAAAATAATCTTTAACCCATCAACTTTGGATGTTGATCCACATAATGCAGAATCAGAACATTTAACAGTATAATGTCGCTTCAAATTCAAAGTGTAAAAAATTTGTTTGATAAACTAGCACCGATGAAAAGGAGCCGCTCAAAATTTTGATGACCTACATAATATGCATTTCCTTTTATTTTCTTTCATAAAACTTCCAATACTTCAGGGGAAGATAACTACATTTCTGTGCGTCTGACTCCTACCTATCTGCCGATATCATTTGGGAATATAACTTAATTATCTTTTAATATGATTGGGCAAGGTGTCGGGATCGTCCACTTTTCTTTTGCGCCGCCGGTGGAAATGAGAAAATTGAAGGCGGAAAATCGGAAAAGCGATTCGCGGAAAGATGGCGGGGCCGCAAGAACCGACGAGACCTCGCAACATAAAAGCAAGGGGGCGGACTTTAATGAAGTTATAATTTTTCTTTTATTGATATTGGACGTCTTAAAATTTTTCCGGCGCGTTTATGGCCGGCTCCCAGCCCTCGTAAAAACCGGAAACCACTACTTTACATGGAAGTTCGGCGTTGCAAAAAATTGCCCGCGGATCATAACAATAAATTATGTGCCCTGGTATCCCACCTGAGATGCGTCCAATCCCAGGATGGGAAAGCAAATCGTGGTTGAATAAATTATTGGATTGCTGATATCATTGTTGCAAGTATCTACCGAATAGGTTATACATTCCTAACTGTGTGATTATTTTTTGACGTTTCTTAAAACCAATGAAATGCTTCTTTATTTGTCACAAGGGTAAGTTTCAACCAATTATGTCATTATTATAGTGGGAATAAATCTCTTGTGATTATTCTCGGGAATAATCACTGTAGCTTTTATTTGCCTAGCAACTGTCAGATACTTGTCAAAATAATTACTTAATTGTGTCAACGCGAAATGGGTGAAAGTCATCGGTTTAGTACCTTTTCTAATGCAGAAATTACAAAAAAGATTTTAGAAACTACTTCGAAAAATACTCTAATAAGTAATCAGTCTATATGGAGACAATTTAAGACCTTCACCAAAGAAAGAAATTATATTCTGGATCAATCTACTACAACAGCTACTCTGGCATTGATTTTAAAAGATTGGGCTTATAACATGAAAAGAAAAGACGCAAATGATTATAAAGAAGCAGTAATAAAGACAATGTGGAATAAAACGGCAAAATTAGTTCAAGAACTTTACTTTAATAAGTATAACAGGTCCTTTGATCCTTTCCATGATATAGAAGTCAGAAATGCTCGGAATGCAAGAGATGCAAAAAGAAAAATTTTATAAAAACATCCTGAAAAGCACAAACAAAGTTCTGTGGCACTTTCTAATGCAGAATTGTTGCAAATTTTTAACTATTGGGACGAAGATACACCTTGTGGATTGCAAAGAAAGTTTTTTCGCGTTGCATCGTATGAACTATATTTGCCCTGTTCGTCTTTTTGAAAAACTAATGAGTAAACGTGAAGAAAATATTAAAACCGAACGCTTGTTTCTTACTCCAAATCCGGCTTGGCAAACTCATGGTTTTTGGTATAAAAACGTTCCTGTGGGAATAAATTCCATTTCAAAATGGATGAAAGAATCCGCAGAAAGAGTAGGTCTAGACACAGTTACTAAAAAAATAACTAACCATTCTGCCAGATTAAGTGCAGTAAGTAACCTTTCAAAAGCTGGTGTAGGAGAACAAGAACTAATCAAGGTCACTGGTCATAATTCTGCAAGTTCGATTAAACCATACTTACAATTGAACCAAGAACATCATTCAAATATAATAAATAATCTTAGAGAAAATACGCAGGAGGAAACACTTAATATAACAAGCAATTCCAAATCCTCAATAAATAATGAGTCTCGAAATATTTTTAATAATTGCGTTTTTCATTGTACTAATTTAAATTGTGAATTCTTTTAATATATTCACAATGTGTCAACGATATTTTCATATATTGTAAGTAATAATTAATTAAATTAAATTTTTCAATAATTTTATGATAGTTTTATTGATCTTTTTTATTGTAAAAATTTGTGAATCAAAAAATAATCTAGTCAAATATAACTCGAGTGTTCCATAAATTAGAAAATAATTTGACAGATTTTGTTCAAAAAAAAAAAAAAGTTTTCAAACAATCTGTCAAATTATTTTCAATTTATTCTCACTCTCTTGTTATATTATTACTGAGAATAATTTCTAAGCTGTTATAATTGACGGTAAGTCAAAGAATACTATAAACCTTAGGAAACTTGTTTTGTATCACATGTATTTTCTGTAGTACGCACTGAAGACGGGCTGACGCTCGATATCGATCTGCACGAAATCAAATAAAGAAACTTTAACATCGGAGAAAAATTTTATTTACTAAATTAACCAAAGACATCTGACGAGAATGGAGAAATTCCTTGTTGAATTAATAATTCTACTTCAACAATTTGGAAGAAAAATACAATAAATAAATACAGTAT
Organism: Aphodius sticticus; assembly: GCA_963966075.1. Lineage (NCBI taxonomy): Eukaryota > Metazoa > Arthropoda > Insecta > Coleoptera > Scarabaeidae > Aphodius > Aphodius sticticus. The sequence goes on from OZ014513.1 coordinate 16,122,093, forward strand.
ACCTACATCAAAAATACAGAACATATTGAACTGGAAATTGATAATAAAATGGAAACCGACCATCGAAAATGTGTAAATCATTTTAATGAATATTTTAACAGTATTGCAGACAACCTTGCAGCTAAATTAAACACTCATGATGCCACTTAAACCCATAATATACATTGAACTTCAATGTATTTGAAGCCTGTTGATGTCTATGAAACGGGTAAATTCATAAATGACCTTAAAAACACGCATTCTTCTGGACATGACAATATTAGTTCATTTTTGTTGAAGCATTGTGTGTATGAATTGAGTTATCCATTGACTTGTGACTGATTATAATTAACACTTCTTTTCGAAGTGGAAAATTTCCTGAGGGTCTGAAAACAACTAAAATAAAACCAATATTCAAAAAAAAACTTCTAGGGTGGAAAATTATAGACCAATTTCATTGCTTAGTTGTTTTTCTAAGGTGATTGAGAAAGCATTTGCTGATAGATTGACTGAATTTTTCTGTAAATTTGTGAATGAAAATCAGCTCGGTTTTACTAAGGGGCGATCCTGCTTTTTTGGATAATCTATACGCAGACATTGACAAGGGTAATAGATGCATCGGATTGTTTGTGGATCTAAGCAGAGCATTTGATTTGATAAACCAAGACAAATTTTTGGAGAAGATGAGGTCATATGGTGTCAGGGGAGTACCTTTGCAATGGCTTAAAACATATCTTGTTGGAAGACCACAGTATGTTGAGATCCAAGGTAATAAATCCAAACTGTTAGTCATCAAAAGGGGAGTACCTCAGGGGTCGGTCCTGGGGCCACTGCTCTATGTAGTTTTTGTCTCGGATATTAGAATGAAGAATAGCATTGCATTTGCCGACGATACGTCACTGGTAATAGCGTCCCCGGGTAGAATTGTTATGTCGGACTTAGCAAATGATAAAGTGCGAGAGCTAAAGGACTACATGGACAGAAATCAACTGGTCGTAAATGCCCTAAAGACCGCTTATGTTCAATTTAGTATTTCAAATGTGTTGGACGAGTTTAGTTATTTGATTGAACTTGATTCGCGTAATATAAAAAAAGTGAGTGATA